>JAHBMJ010000278.1:0-7500 GCA_018398765.1 Chromera velia | reverse complement strand
CACATAACACACGTGAGGAGGGCCCAGTGTACAGTCATACTTCTATATTGCAAAGCGCCTGCAAGAATATAAAAAGCAAGAAGAGGGCAGATAGTTGGGTTTTGTAATACGCATATACACATACACACATACACACACACACACACACACACACACACACATATACACGTATACACATATACAGATACACAGATACACATACACACACATACACACACATACACACATACACACATACACACACACATACACATGTACACATACATACACAGACACACACATATATACACAAACAGAATCACAGGGGTAGTGGGGCAGAGAAACGTACACAAAGTTATGCCCTTTTCTGATCTAACACTGTCCTTTCTCGAGGAGGGCATATAGGTAGGACCTTATCCCATCGTATGGGATTCACAGAATCCTTTTCATTCTCTCTGGCACGTCCTCATGAGACATGTGCATCAAGTATCTGTGCATCACAGAGATATTCAACGGTCCTACTTCTCGCGCTTGCCGGGGGTAGTCTTTTGCCAGTCTGTTGAATTCATTAATTTGGCCCCTTTCTGCCATTGTCAGCCTTTTGAGGGCTTGACGTTCCCTGGAGCGCTGCCGCTGCCAATGTGCCGTCCCTCTGTAGGAAAAAACGTGGAGAGCGATGGTCCATCATGAAGTTGCACTCCCGTCCTCTAGAGGCCGACGGCTTCTCGTTCACTATCGGTGTAGCGCTGCCTGCAAGAAAGAAAACATCAAGGAATAGGCTGACTGATCAAAATCCAAAAGCACCCAGAAAAGGAAAGTCATGCAGTCTTAGACATTCCAAGCAGATGTTAAAGAACCTTACACCATCGTTAGTTAATTGTGCTCAACGTAAAAAAAGAAACCTGGGCAGAAAGACTGAATACAAAGAGAACTTGAAGACGACAAGCATGGGAGACGGACCTACTAATGTGCCATCCTTCCGTAAGAGAAAGCATAGACTCCGAGAGCGACGGGGCGTCATGAAGTCGCACTCCCATCCCTCAGCGGCCCATGTCTGCTCGACCCCCATCTGTGCACTGCTACCTGCGAAAAAATGTGAACGTGAAGCTGTCGAAAAACCTAGACACTTAAAAAGGACTAAATATAAGACAAAATAAATATGGACAACGAGATGCACACGGTGAACACTTATTCAGAAACACAAGTACAAGAACACACAGAGAAACAAAACAGTAATATGAACACGCTTTTATTCCTGATACAACGTATACCAGGATCTCTTTGAACCTGCCCCTCCTTTACCACTCCAGCCTCTTTCATATTATAGACAGACCAGCCTCCCCGATTTTCTCTTCTTAAAATGACCCCGTGCAGCCTTTCCATGTCCACTCATTTTTCTGGCTGTTTCTCTTCCCTTCAGATACAGCCATACATCGAGCCCGCCTCTCTGGTTCTCTGCCATTTACTTCCACCTCTCGCTCGTCTTCTTTCCCTCAATCTCATCGCAACCATATAGCTTCAAAGACCCCATAGCTCTCCTCTCCCTCTCGTCTGTTCTTATACGTTTCTTTTCTGCAGATGGACTTTTCGATCGGCCGTTCAATTAAGCAAAGCGAGAGCGCAGGAGACCCAAAATTAGAGAGAAAAGGACGGAGTTTGGGGGGAAGGACGGAGAAGAGAGAATGAAACGCGACACGTACCCTAAATTAGAATTAACCAGGAAAAAGGCCATGCAGCTAAAATTGACAATCAAACAGAAAGATAGATAGACCCTCTGCCCAGGAAACATCTACAGAAAGGGGAGGGGCGGATTTGCGAATGTCCACAGGGATGGTTACCTTCTTTGTTGATCTGCATACAGTCAGCCGAGAAAAGAGGGGGGAAAGCACAGGAGAAAGGGGTATAACAGAGAAAATTGTAGGAGCGCCCACGCTTTCTGCCTGTGGAGGGGGAAGGTAGAGGGATCGTGCTGCTTCTGTCAATTAGAGGGATCGAGGCATATATAAGGGGGGGAACGGGTCCCGGCAGGACACTGTCGAAGAGGGAAGAAGGGAGGCAATGAGGGTAAGTGGCTGGGGAGGAGGCAAGCGGGCAGAAGAAAGGGAGGCGGGCGGGGGAAAGGGAAAAGGAAGGGCTGAGCAACGCTCATTTCCATGGTTGCAGAGGAGAAGAAACAAAAAAAGTTGCATGGACAACGGGAGAAGAAATGCGAAGAACCACGGCAAATAAAGGACAGCAAAAGAATTGAAACACAGGCTTTCGGTACAGGTTTGTGCCATCTTTCATCAAACCGACAACTATTTTTCTGAACTTCTTGTTTATCATACACTCTTGCAGGCAAGTTTGAGTCATTTTGGCAACAAGCGTGTAAAGCATGTATGCGCTCCAGTCAGACTTGTCAGAATTCTATTTCGGTCAGTGATACCCCCAACACCCCCCAACAGAAATCAACAGAAAGGCAAAGAAAAGTGACTCGTTGACCGTGAATGGATGCGCACATCCCCTATCCACCAACGCAGAGAAAGAGAGACACAAAGAGAAAGACAGGCTTTCAGAAGTGTTCATCAGATTCAGTCTGGGCCCTGACCGGAACTTTTCTTACTGTACCAGAACAAAGTGGACGTACTATAAAAACATACGCATAAACAAGACCATGACTGGGTCAATCAAGACTTCAGAGGGATAACAGAGACTGACAGAGGGAGTGCGTGTAAGATAATATATAAGAAGTATATTTTAATAGCTATGGCTAGCTCATGCATACACTCCCTGTATAAGCTGTTTTACTGGAGTCTTAGTACTATCAGATACAGGTGGTTAAAGTCTGACAGATATCGGTTGGTTTAGTCTAGCAGTTAATGTCAATGTTAAGCATTCTTAGTGATGACGTTAAGCAGACACATCAAGCATACGCTTCACTGAAATCACTTAATAAAAGCATGCCCAACTTCACGATGCGCGGCCTCGTGATACACCCATGCACGCTATGTGGCCCGGGTCCCCCGTCCAGCCCACATCTGCATGACGCTTGCCAGCCCTTTATTACTCAGTCTTCTTATTAGGCGGAATGCCCCTCACACTTGCCCGCCTTTCAAGCTAACGTCCACGCTTGGCTCTGAAGACTGATATATTAATCATGTATCCATCAAGCGATCGGACAATCAATTCTCATGCCTATCTATCTTTTTATCAAGCGCCTATCTAACATGCCCTCGAGCGATCGAGTTATCATCATACATTGTCTCTCACCCTATGCCTTTCCTCCCTCATACTGCCCGTCTATCATTTTTCTTTCCTTTTGAAATCAGTGATCCTTTTTTTTTGTCTCTTAAGATTCTTCGCTGGCTCCCATGAAGCATCTTTCACTCCAAACCCTTTCCATTTGACTAAATAATGCTGCTTCCCTGAAATTCTCTTGCTGTCCAAAATTCTATCTACCTCGTACTCAGGGCCCTCGAACCTCAAAAGTCTAACTGCAGGTGGAAGGTCACCCGGCTCTCTTACATACTTCTTCAGATAGTTCACATTCACCACAGAATGAATGCGAACTTCTGCCGGAAAGATCAACTCATACGCTCCCCATGTGATTGCCCTCTCTACTTCAAAAGGACCAAACCATACAGGCTCAAGCTTTCTCTTTACTCCCTCCAGCCTCTAGCTCCGGCCTTCTTTCTTGTTCGAAAAATTCTTTATGCACCAACACCCAATCTCCTGGACCCAATTCCAGTTCCCTATGATGACGATCATAATAGTGAGCTGCCGTCTCCCTTACTCGCTCCAGGTACTCCTTTACTTGTACCATCTCTGCTCTGTATCGTGCAGTGAAATCAGCTGCTGCCGGAGACAGCAAACTTCCCCGAACAGGCACTGCAGGCAGTCGGATTGGATCAAAGCCATGCACAAATCTAAATGGTGAGAGACCTGTCACTGGATGCACACTGTCTCTATATACAAACTGACATGCCGGTAAAGCCTCGGCCCAGTCTTCCTGATGGTCCATCACAAAACACCTCAACATCTCCCTGATCGTTCTGTTGTCTCTCTCTGTCTGTCCGTCTGTCTGCGGGTGTCTGGAAGAGCTCATCTTGATTTTTGATTTCCAGAGTCTTTGTAA
The DNA here is from genome assembly GCA_018398765.1 of Chromera velia. NCBI lineage: Eukaryota > Chromeraceae > Chromera > Chromera velia. Next base: position 3,407 of record JAHBMJ010000278.1, on the reverse strand, counting down.
TTCTCGCCAAAATATAGAGATGAAGCAAGAATTGCAATCAGAGAGAAGAGAACGAAACATACCGACCAAGCACACCACTCTCTCGAATATAATCGATGTTGTCTCTTCTCTTGTAACCTTTTCCCACACCGAAATGAAAAATACACTACGAGGAGGCACTCGAAAATATAGATGTGGTCGTCGAACGACTTTATAGTAGCAATCTAAGCTCTAAAACATTTAAAATAAACTCCAAACTTATTTTATAAGCAAAAAAAGTTCTAAAAAATAAAATAATGACATTTTTAGACTATTAATTGAAGGTTCTTACTCGGTTTGAGCTTAAAAACTATACGTCTCCACCTTTAGGTTCTTAGGTTCCTAGAACCTAGGTTCTAGCCTTCTCAGTCTGACCCTCCAAGAACCCTAAAGAACTCGTCCAAAACCAGTTATGAAACATTGAACATAATGAAAATATTCAAAAGTTTGTTCACCAATCCGACTGGAAAACGTTGGAAAAGGACTGTGAGAGGTAAAGGGAAAATGTTGGAAAAGGGGGGGGGCATTGAAGATGACGAGTGGGTGGGATAGATGTAGAGATCCCTATTAAGTTGGATAATACACCAGAGGGAGAAGAACTCGAAAGTTTGCAGGAGCAGATTCAAATAGAAGATGCAGTACAAGAACAGTCCCTTTCTGTCTTTACACGAGCGGTGACAACACCTGAAGAGAAGCAAGGGGGGGTGACAGGGGTTGTCTCCTTTGAAGTACTAAACCACGGTATAATGTGGTCTATTAGAATGTGGTTGAGTGCCGTTTGTGCTCTCTTGTATCAAGAAAAGTTGTCAAACGATCGGGGGGTGAGAGTGTGTACGAAGTCCCACAATCAGGCATTGATTTGGAAAAGCGAGTATTCTATTATGATGGGATAACTCGTGGCGTGCCAGTATGATGAGGGTGAAGGCTTGGAGAGAAAACTGAGTTGGTATGTTTCCAAGGTGGTGAACATTTTGTCATGGAATGATAAGAAGAAAGCTTTTGAGCCCTCAGAGTTACGAGCGATTGCATACGTCGAACATGAAGAAAGGGACTTAGATGAACTGTACCGGATTACTGTGCATACATATCCTGAGTCTGACAAGGCTTCGACCGACTTAGCTGACATGGCAGTGCCTCATTGCGCGCTTTCTCTCTCCTTTGGCAGTTAAGCCAAAACAGGAAGCCTAAAAAGATTCACGTCGATAACGTCCCACTTTTTTCTATATTCTTTTATATTCAGCATGCGCATAAAATAAATAAAACCGTCTTTATGAAAGATGAAGAGCTTGTTCGTCTTGTAAGTCTGTTTGAAGAGAAGAAAAGGCGAGTTGACAGCTGAGTTTTATGATTTTGACGGTCAATTTTAGCATATGTAAGCATCTGTCTTTTTTGTTTAGATCATTTTAATCATCTAAATTAGCTCTTTAGTCTTTCTAAAGCTTTAGAGGGAGGGTTTTTCATGGTTCTTACAGGTTTTTATCTAGGTTCCTAGAACCTAGGTTCTAGCGGTTTCTCTAGAGAGTAAGAACCAAATGATGGAGACACTACTTTGACGCAACGTAGACTTGATTCTTCTTTAAAGAACCTTTAAGAATCTGAAAGAACCTTACACTAACGAGTCTAAAAAAGCAAAAAACAGTGTTAGAACCTATTAGAACCTATGTTATATCATCTTTAATTACAGCATATTAAACATGGCATTGCACGGTACTAGGGTTCTATCTAGGAATGCTGCCCCGTAGAAAATACATCCTTTGACAAACGATCAACAACAGAGAGAATTCTATCCACAATTCTTCCCCAGTACAACGTTCTTGGCAGACCAAACAGGAAGTCGAGAGCAAAAGATTCATACGGATACTTAGGGATAGGCAAAAGATTGAGCAGACCAGGTCTTTTCTGGATGGAATGTTTTGCTCTCTGACAGGCATCATACCAAGCCATATACTTCTTGACTGATAAATACATGATGGGCCAGTAGAACTTACTGTTCAGCTTAAGAAATGTCTTTTCTGGCCCTAGATGTCCTCCAACCACCGTGTTATGATGCTCGCCGGAAATCATCTGCCTCTGCAGAATATCAGTCAAAATGGCCAATCTGTCTTTAAAATAAAGAAAGTTATCAACGAGAGTAAATGATTGAATTTTTATTCTCAAGTGTCGAGGCACAAGCACCTCTGGATGCTTCAATACTTCGATGAGCTCCTGAAAGAATCTTTCTTTTTTGTATCCTCCTTTCACTTCCTTCAAGAACTTTTCATTCACATCCACTCTCATCTCAATGCCTGCCAACAGTCCTTTCGTTTCCTTTTCTTCTTCCTTTCTCTTTTCAGTCTTTTCTTCCACTTCCTGCTTTTGCTCAGTTCTCACAGGCTTTCTACTTAATGCATCTGCCACCCGATTCTTACTTCTAGGCATATATCGAGGCGTGATACCTATCTGGTCAAACAACAAAACCCAACGACGCATGCAAGGAGATATTTGCATTCGATCGGCGGTCGACGTGACTGTCTTCAAACTTTCATGATCACTCCATACCTGGGTCGTGCACGAAACGTACGGACGCCAGATCTTGACTGCGAACACACAAGCGAGGAACTCCTTGTCTCTGATGTGGTAGTTCTTCTCTGCTGGGCTCATTGTTCTCGAAGCAAATGCACACGGCCGAAGGATCCTGACACTTGGATCCTTCTGCATGAGCACAGCAGCAACAGTCGCAGTCTTTTCACACGCATCAGCAAAAATTTCGAATGGACGAGTAGGATCAGGAATATACAATTCCGTCACCTGCTTGACTGCTTCTTTGACTGCCCCAAAACTCGTCTGCTGCTCTTCTTTCCACTCAAACTTCACCGTCTTTTTCAGCAAGCGATAAAGAGGCGCAGCCTTCTTGCTGAATTCAAACACAAAACGTCTCACCCAAGAAGCCAAACCAAGAAAAGAATGCAACTCACTCACATTCTTGGGCACTGGCCAGTTTTCTATCTCTTCTGTTTTCTTTGTCTCTGGCCTCACTCCTTTCTCTGAGATCCTCAGCCCCAAGAATATCACCTCTCTTTGAAAAAAATGACACTTCGACAGCTTTGCAAACAGATTTGCCTGTCTAAGGAGAAAAAAGAACACGAGAGACATGCCGTTCATGCTCCTCTCTCGTCTTTGAATAAATTCGAATATCATCCAAAAATACAGATACATACCGATCAAGGCACTCCCTCAACACATACTGAATCAATCGCATGGCTGCCGGGGGGGCATTCGTTAATCCAAAAGAGACCACCAGCCATTCATAATTCCCATACCTCGTCGTGAACGCTGTTTTGGGCACGTCTTTCTCTCTCATTCTCATCTGATGGTAGTACTGCCGAAGATCAAGAGCTGTGAAAAATTTT
>JAHBMJ010000277.1:129124-131881 GCA_018398765.1 Chromera velia | reverse complement strand
CCCCCCCCCCCCCCCTCTCCACAGATCCCCCCAGCCCCTCCCCCCCCTCTCCCTCCCCCCTCCCCTCCTTCCCCTTTACGGCTTGATCAGTTCCCGGGGAGGTTCCAGGAAGGGGTCCTCCCTCTTGATGCCGTACTTGGCCAGTTCCTCGTACATCGCGTCCCTCTGGATCGTGTTGTAGCCCTCCAGATGAAGAAAGTAAGCGGGCAGCATCAGAGAGGAAATCGCCAACCAGCTTACACGGGGCTGCATACAGACAGGCAGGCAGGCAGGCAGGGAGGGAGAAAGCGAAAGAGGAATGGATTGAGTGAGTGAGGGAGTCAATGAGACCGACCGAGAAGGAGCTGAAGAGGAGAGGAGAACGTAACGAAAACACAGAGAGAGACAGACGACTCGCGAAACCGAAGGTATGCCAGCCAGCCAGAAAGCCAGAGAGGAGACGGGAGACTGAACGAACGTGCAAACAAAGAGAGACGAAGAGACAGGTAGAAAGACGGAAGAATGTGCGAGACAGGGAAAAACTCAATCAAGACAACGCAAGCAATCATAGCCAATCAGACACACGCAACACGCCTGAAGACTGCAGGGCAATACCGAACCACACAGAAATTTAAAAAACAAGTACGATCGATCGATGGATCAGTGCCTCTCGCCCAAATGAATCGACATCCATGCATGCAGGGAATTGAATTTCAGGCACTTCGGAGGGAGGGAGGGAGAGAGGGAGCAGAACGAGGACCAGGAGAGGAGACGCGACCGCTTCTTACGAAGAGTAAGTAAGTTGAGGGAAGGGATGACACGCAGAAAGAAAAAAGGGGGGGGAGTTTCTGTCATCTCATCTGTACGAACACGCCATAGCATCAGAGCGGACACTGGCATGCTCTGTGCATGAACAGAAAAACAGGGGTCAGACAGAAAATTGATTTGTTTGGTCTGACGAACGCGCCAAAGCATCAGAGCGGACACCGGCATGCTGCTCTGTGCATCCATATCATGAATTCCACAAACAGATTCGTTCGTTCTCCTCGCATAAATCTGGCACTCATCAGGTTGTTTGTCTGCCTGCCTGTCTGTCTTGATCTCTCTTTCTCTATCTGTCGTAAGATCATCTTCCCCTCTTCCTGCTGGGTATTCTTTTCTTTTCTGTTCTGTTCAGTGCCACCCTGCGTTTCTCTCTCTCTCTCTCTCTCTGTCTCTGTCGCTGTCTCTCTCTCTCTCTCTCTCTCTCTCTCTCTCCCTCTCTCCCTCCCTTCTCTCTCTCTCTCTGTGTGTGTGTGTGTGTGTGTGTGTGTGTGTCTCCCTCTACCCCCTCTCTTCTCTTCTCTTCCCTTCTCTGATGTGCATGGGGTGCGTGATCTGTCCTTCCTTCCTTCCAGCCCCCACGTCTGATAACGAACGAACTTCTGCCTTCCCCTCGATTTCCTTCTGGTCCTTCCAAATGAACGTAGGTGGAATGAATGCTTGATGGAGGGGAGAGGAGGAAGTTCGTCTTTCTTCTCTCACAAGACTTCCTCCCAAATCCCCCCCCTGAATGCTGGCCGTACGAACGCCTGAAGGACGCAACGCAAGCAACGGACTGGATTCCTTTCCTGTGTTTGTTTGCGCCCTCCTCCCTCCTGTCACGACGTCAGCTCCCATGCGCAGTCTCCATCCATCTACCCTTACTCTTCCTTCCTTCCTTCCTTCCTTCCTTCCTTCCCTCCCAATGGACGGAAGGAAGAGTGATTCCACCATAAATATTTGTTTGTCTGTCTTTCCTCTCCTCTCCTCCTCCTTCCACCTCCCTTTGGCCGAACCTCCTCCTCTCCTCCCTCATGAGGGCTGACTGGGTGCGCTGACTGTCTCTGCCTCTACCCCTCTCTCTGCCTTTCAAGTCAAGTCCCCCCCCAGGCCCTCCTCTTCCTCTTCCTTCTTCCTCCCGTTCTCTTTCCCCGCAGCACTGACCCTGGCTGCTCAGTTGAATTAACGGACAGACTGCTGCTGTGAACAGAGAGAGAGAGGGTCCAATGAGGGACCCCCAACAACAACAAGGCCGCCCCGCCTTCTCTGTCTCTGTGTCAGATAGATCACCTGTGTCCGTGTTTCTTTCTTTGTCTCGATCAGTCTCGGACGCCCTCCGTCACGCACTACCTCCCGGAGCCTCTAAACGGAAATATTCAAACAACAAACACGAACCTACCGCGAGAAAGACTGCCTGAATGGACGAGCTGAAGAGGAGAAAGAATGGAGGCGACACAACAGAGGAACTGTACAGAGACAGACAGACAGACAAACTCATACAACACGCACTCAGGACAGATTTTTGTTCACTAACTGACAGACTCACTCACTCACTCACTCACTGACCCATCCGAAGAGAAGAGGAAGACCTCGCTGCAGAAGAAGAGACAAAAGGACAGAAGAGGAAGGCAGAGAGATGATAACAAGATTCACACAATCAACAGAGGAGAAACCGCAAAAAGAAGGAATCCACGAGAAAACTGTCGAAGGAAACACACAATCAAGTAGCAGCCCGTCACCGCAACGTTGCAATCTACCGCAACCATTGCTTCTCTTTCTGTGTCCAGCTGCACAATGATCAAACCCCGTTAAGCTAGCAGCTTTCAATCCACCTGACACTCAGCATTGCAACCTTCAGAGTAAAGAGGCGGCAAGGAGACGTCAGACGGCAGATCGGAACATGAATAACTCTCCCTCCCCCCCTCCTCTCTCTCTCTCTCTCTCGTGTACGTACACACACACATTCACTTTCGATGG
>JAHBMJ010000277.1:99124-124124 GCA_018398765.1 Chromera velia | reverse complement strand
TCCTCCTGAGGCTTTCTGTCTGCACGTGCGTGTGCATGCATGCATGCATTTGTGTGAGACTAGCTGCCGGGCCGGACCGTTTTTGGATTGAAGAGCGCCGGTCCCCTTCTCTGGAAGAAAGTGGGGCCGCTGGAGTTTCGGGCCTTCAGGGCCTCTCGCGTCGTCTTGCCGCTGCTCTCGAGAATGCACGAACGTACACGGACACACACACACACACACACACACACACACACACGCAGAGTCACAAGGAAGAAACGGGAGGAATAGACATAAAGAGAGGGAGGGAAGGTGGGAGGGGAATTGGAAGGTCTTGACAGGAAGGAAGGTCGATCAGTCTGGTGGAAAGAGACTGATTGACTGACTGACTGACTGACTGCATGGGAGGGAGGACGAGGGGGACGCGAAAGAAAGCAATGGGTGAGTGCAAAAAAGAAAAAAAGAAAATAATCAGGTCGGCAGGATGGAGGGCAGGGAACGAACGCCGTCTCTCTCGGGGAGCAGAAAGCTTCGAGTGCAGGCGGGAGGGACACAGGGGGGTCGGACGCCTTTTTCTGCTGTCAAACGCCCCCCCTTCCTTCCCCTCTCTCCACCCCCCCTTCCCTCAGTCTCTTTCTCTCTCACACACACATAGAGAGAGAAAAGAAGGTTTGCAGCTTTTTTCCGGAAAGATGACAAAATCAGGAAGGCTCTATAACTTGCCCAACGCAACACAGGAGAGCACTGACCGAGCTATGAGGATGAGGTGAGTCACGAAGAGACCAGAGCAGAGCACTGACCGAGCTATGAGGATGAGGTGAGTCACGAGCAGAATGCAGGAGAGCACTGACCGAGCTATGAGGATGAGGTGAGTCACGAGGAGAATGCAGGAGAGCACTGACCGAGCTATGAGGATGAGGTGAGTCACGAGGAGAATGCAGGAGAGCACTGACCGAACTATGAGGATGAGGTGAGTCACGAGGAGAATGCAGACGGCGACAACAGCGCAGAGGACGAGGAAACCGATCGTCACCGTGATGGCAATCACAACTGCACCCAAGCACTTGCAGTCATTTTCAGGGAGCGCTGTACAAAAATGTGCTCACTCATTCAGCGCATATATACGTGCAGTGCGTGCAGCAGAAAGAACAAACAGAAAATTGAGAAAACAGAAAGGCGAAACGATACCTGAAGAACGAAAGCGACGGAAATGAGAACAGTCATTTCTCTTCTAGGCTCCACCGTCGCACTAGCTTCGTTCGAGAGACCGGGTCCAGGACTGACCGACCGACCCTCTGTGCGGAGTCCCGATCCTGCAGCGACTGTGAACATATACAGAACCAGGCCGGCCACCACCGCGACTCCCAGGAACAGGGCACTGCAAAGGAACCCTGCAAGCAGCAGGCAGGCAGGCAGGCCGGTAGGAGGTTTGCAGGAGCCAACGAGAGGGTCTATCTGATGAAGAGGAGAGAAGAAGACAAATCTGAAGGGAGGAAGAAAAGAAAAGAAGAAAAAAAACACGCACATGAAAACTCGGAGGAAGAGGAGATCCTCTCACGAGAACACGACCTGAGGCACTCTTATGATGCGTAGAAGACGTACACTCATTCTTTCTTTGTCGTTGGCAACAAGGTGACCCACTGCGGGGGGTGCATGGGAGAAAAAATACCGACAACCAGGGCTACACACACCCAGCCGCCCAAACACACACGTGACTCATGGAAGGGGGACCGGGGGAGCTCACGTACCGACGAATCCGTGGAAGTTCCTCTGCCCAATGCAGTTGTTCATAAAAGCGCAGTGGTGGTCGTGCCTCATCACACAATTGCCGCAATAGGAACAGTGGGCCGACCGAGGCGGTCTGCACACACACACACACACACACACACACACAGAGAGAGAGAGAGAGAGAGAGAGAGAGAGCTCAACCAGGCTTTAGCAGCCATTCATACACACATCATCATGCGCGGACTTGAACAGATTCGTTGAAGGGAAAATGAATGAAGAAACCAGCTGCATGAATCGATCTGCATGCATCAAGTGAGGTCACCTCTGACAGCTCTCGATCCCTGCATGTCTGCATGCATGCATGCATGCCCAGACTATCAATTTATTCCATCCTATGTGTCCGAGCACTGACTGACCGAATGACTTCACATGTGTTGCAGTAACGGTACCCTTCTGCAGGTGTGGGGACCCACCCAGCCTCCTCTTCCTCCCCCGCCTCTCCGTGTCCCCCCCCCACTGTGTCAGGAGGAGCATCGTGCCTCCCTTCCCAGTCAAACCGGAGACGGGCGGGGGACCCTACGGCCTCGAGGGTGTCCACTGGACCCGTCTCTGATTGCAGAGACGGACTACATCTCTCTGATGAAGCCGCGTTAGCTCGGTCATTCAGCAGATCCTCCGAGTGGCTGTCGCCCTCCTTCCAATCTGGAGACCCCGGCAGACGCGGCCGCGTCCCCCTCGGCCCCGGCCCCGGCCCAGCAGGGTGCAGAACATTAGCGAGCAGAGAGGGATGCACAGTCGCCAAAGCAACGGGAGGTGCCTCAGCTGATCGCATCTCGAAAGGGCCCCCTACAGCCTGAGGAGAGAAGACTGCGCCGGGGCCCATCTCCAGATCGACTGGGGCCTCTTCCACTTCCTGAAGGACCCCGGCAGATTCTGCCCTGCGTGGGATATTTTTTTATCCACAGAAAAAGATTGAACGTCCTGCTCGTTGCTTGCTTTCTTACTTGACAAGTGAACACACCGACAGACAATATGTCTCTTCTTCTCCCTCCTTTTCTACACAGACAGACTATATCGTCTTTTCTTTCCTTTTCCTTTCTTTCAGAAGGCAAACAGACAGACTGGCATTCCGACAGCCAAAGTGCCTGCCTGTGAGAGAGACTGCATGACGACAGAGCGATGCCTCGGCTGCAACTTTTCTTTTGAATCTCCAGTCTCTCCTTCCTTTCCTGCATTCTTTCTTTCTTATGCGTTTGCTTCTGCTTTCTTTCGTCGCCCCGTCTGCCCATCCCTCTTATCTCTCTACCCCTCCATATCCCTGCTTGCCTGCGTATCTTTCTCTTTCTGTTCGACTCGACTTGACACGATCTGCCTTCCTTCCTGCTTTGCTAGGACTGACCGGTGGTCTCCATTTTCCTTCCCTCCTGCTTCTGTCATGGCCCCTTGCTCCTGCGGAACCAGTCTCGGCGATCTGGCGTGGCCCTCCGCCCCCTCATTCCTGTCTCCTCCCTCCTCCCCCTTCTTCGTCTGAGGGCAACACACCCTCCACATGGTGCAAACATCGGCAACCGAACCCTTCTGCCCGCCTCCACGCCGAGGGGAGGCGGGTGCAGCCCCTCCTGATCCCCCACGTCCTCCAGCGGCAGGTGCCGGAGAGTCAGAGGCTTCGCAGGGTTCGTACGCCAGTTTGCTCGACACTGAAAAGAGAGAACGTGGAAGAGAGGATCGAGAAAATGGATTGAAAGAACCATGCACGAAGCACACTCACTCACTCATCTGCTTTCCCCACACAAACAACAACGAATGCAAAATAATTGACGCACGCAAGGACGCAAGGATCAGAAGAAAAAATTGATGCCTCCTTGCGTGCGTCAATTTCCCCACACGGACAACGAAGGCAAAAAAGGACTTCGCTTCGTTCAGTCAATCAGAAGAAGCAGAAAGTGTGTGCACATGCAGAAAAAGCAAGTGAGGCAGGCAACAAGTGGGGTAATGGATGCAATATCTAAAAAATGGAGTTCGCACTGGTGACACTCCTGCGTCCATACGTGCCTACCACTACCAGACCCCCTCCACCCCCCACCCTCCGCGCGCGCGCGCGCGCACACACACACACACACACACACACACTCTCGCACAGAGCAACCGATGGATCGATCGCCACCTCCGAGCCGTGTGTCTGTCTGTCTCCTCACCTTCCTCATGAATCCGGAAGGCTTGGATGATTCCTCGGCGAGGAATCACGCCTGCACGCATGCATACAGAAATTATTTTTTTCGCAGGACGTACAAAGCAAAAGACAGATGCAGAGAAAAACGCGAGAAAGGGGGTGAAGCTAGGGATAAGTGACCCTCTTGGGAAAGGGACACAAAAAAAATGGCGAAGGGAGGGGGAGAGGGGAAAGCAGCCGGAGAGATATGGTACATACCGACTTCCATGCAGACAGCGAGAGATAAGTCCGCATGCCCTCTGCTGACGCACGCACCAGGATCTGAGCACTGTGTGAAGCAGAGGAAGAAGACCGCCGTCACGAACAGCGCCGCAGTCGCCAGAGGAATTGCCGGACTCACTTTCTCCCACAGTGGCGGCTGCATGCACGCAGACAGGAAGTATTCAAGTGAGCAAAACAGAAACAAAGACATGCAGAATGAAGAAACGGGGGGAGAGAAAGAGAGAAAGTTCTGCTTCTACCGGAATCCCTTTCGCTGTGTCCTTTTTGAACGCACACAGGTGCTGCCTCGACACAAACTTGGTGTCTGCTGCCTGTGCGCTCGCCAAAAAGGCCATTGAAACAGTCGTGTTTGACCGTTTTGCTCAATTTGTTGTGGGAGTTTCAAACAACCCGAGGCCGTGCGTGCCCGGAGGCGGGCAGGAATGCGGACGGGCTACCTAAACTCCGAACAGCCTATCGGCCACTGTGAAGAGAATCAAAATCAAAAACCCTGCATGTAAAATAAGAGGAACTACTCAGTTTTCGTCGTCCAACAGAATGAGTACCGTGCTTGTGTATCAATTCCCTTCCCGTCTCCTCCACAGAAGTGGAGAAAGGCCTCTAGAGGAAAAGCTTTGGTTGAAAGCCAAAGGCAGCTGTAGCCTTCCTCGGAGTCGATTTTTCTCTATGCCCATTCTCCCACAGACAGACGACAAAGCCGAGAAGAGACAACAGTGATGCCTCCAGAGACGCAAAACCGACCATCAAATCGAATGAATTCATGCACGAGTGTTGCACGCCTCTGGAGAGCTCGCGGTTTTCAATCAGAAAGTGCCTCTGAGAAAACTACGCTTCTTGCTTGTTTGTCCGATCCACCTATCCCAACTGACCGCAAGGAAAATGAAGTACAGAGCCGGCAGAACAAGCAAGAACGTCCACGCACACGCGTTGGCACACCACTCATTCCCAGGACCTGCAAACCCAAGAAAGCACACGAAAGCGGAAGAAGCGAAGTGAGGATTCAGAAAATGAAGCCAGACATCCACATAGAAATCGAGTGGACGTCAAAATACACGCAAGAGCTCGGATCGATACGCCGAAGCAGACAAATCATCCACCGTCTACATCCGTGCGTACGGAACTGGACCGACCGGTCATGCAACGACCACAGCAAAACCACCGTGTCCCCTCTCCTTCCCAAGCCTCCCAGATTTCCATTTCGCGTTCCTCCGTCACCACATTCCCGTCTCGCAGAGGCCGTCGGTCCGGCATCACTCTGCAACACTTGATGTCTTTTGCTCGGGGTGACAGGGGAGGCCCACCGGAGGGGGAGAAAGACGCCATGCATCAATCCAGTTGAAAGTGGGGACAGCAAAAATGGACCAGCCCTCTCAAGCCAGCTGCACGTCTTCTCAACATCCTCTTCCTGCTATTTCCTGCTCGTCATGTGCGCCGGATTTCACACATGCAGTGACCGGCCGCGACTGGAACTGCCCGAGGTGCATGGTTCGAAGGACGGTCCGGAATGGTTCCGGATGCATGCAGGCCTGACGTTGACATGCGCAGGAATTAACGAAGACAAGGCGCGTTCGCGCGCATTCGCGCGCGGAGCTGCTGAGAAAAAGGTACAAAAGGGATTATGTGCCCCCCAAACCGCGCGAAATCAGAATGATCATCATTTCTTTAAAGTACATCTGGTATAGTGTGGTACTCAGTTGCTAGTATACTTAGACATTCGCATTTATTCGCATTAGACTCCAGACATAAATCCTAATCTTAAACCCTAGGTTACTTCTCTATAGGTATACCAACTTATAGTGTTTGAACTTACCTAAATTAAAAATTTTAATGTAAGGGGCGAATAGACATGACCTCTATAAAACTATATAAAACAAAATAAGACTAAATAAGACAAAAGATCGACACTGCTCTAGCCTCTAGGCTAGCACCAAATCACTTATCACTTATCACTTAATATGATAAAGTTCAGCAGCTTCAACTGTGGCGAAAGAGTGTACGTGACGTACATGATAGAAACGAAGTTTAACAAACTCGACACACTAGTAGTTGTAATTACTTTCAAAGCCTAGACAGAGAGATGGATCTACAAACTCTACAGACTCTAGCTCAGTCTGAAGATCTCAGTCAGCTAAAGGATTGGATACAGATAGATCCTTAGCCCTTCGTAGAGTCGAAAAGATTCAGGCTTGACTTCTGCTAGCTTGCTGAGAGATAAGAGACTCACGACCAGATAAACGGAACGAACGATCTCAGCGAGACGGCTCAGCCACTTAGGCAAACTCTCTCAAGACCGGTCCTCGTGCGAACGCAAAGACAAGCTTTCCGAGGCTAGACAAACATGCAGAACGCGGTGGCGAGCGATCGAAGCAAAGACGGCGCACATACGAGAAGGACTGGGAGGCGGCGGCGAGACGGCGGCGCCGGGAGGTAGGATACTATACAATTGCTAGTAGTTGCCAGCAGATACCAGTAGATACAAGAATGCTAGTACCAGCAGGCCATAAGTACCATAATAAAAGATTTTTTCATCTATATAGAAATAATATTTTTAATTATAGACGTCAATTTTGTTTGCTCTCAGTCTTTTGACTGGGGTAGACTAGTTCCTACATGCAGTTGGTCAGCTTAGTAGAACACTTCAAAATTCACGTCTATTCACGTTGAGGGATCGAATCTATGCAGAAAATACTAGGTTGGCCTGAGCCTATATGGCTTACCGGCTTTAACCCCATACATCATCATCATCATCATAAGATCTACTGTTTAAACATTTTAATAAAAAAAATTTTAAGAAACTTCATATTATGTGCAGTGGCCCTTATTCGATGCATTGTAGCCCGCAAATTTATGCACGTAAAACACAAATCTTCTGGTGAGAGAGTATGGTAGATCTGTTTGATCTGTTTCTCAATGACGGCATATAAATCTGCTCAAAGGTCTTTATGTATAATATGTTAATGTGCCTGTCTTTATCGCTTCTACAACTGTTTCGACTAGTTTAGACTGGTCCCCGTACAAAGCGGCTGCACTCATGTACTGGCAGATAATTCAAACATTAAAAAAATTACGGGTACTGACACTAGCAGTGTCTAGCACAGAGAAAATATTCAAACAAATGTAGAACTAAATAGAGGAATAAATGAAAGACTTCAAGAATCTTATAGGCAAAAACCTCTAAACATCTTTTTAGATTAATTAATTCTGATCAAGACTGTGATTCACTCATGACTAATAAAATGATAAAAGTCCATCAAATTGAATTCATTTTCTAAGATAACGACGTCATAACGTTAGCGGGTCCGAATCTTTAAATATTAATTTTATGTCATTGCAAGCCCACCTCAACACTTGGTCATTGACAAGCGAGTGGCGAGTAAAACTCTGAGGAGGTCAGGCTGGAAGCCCGAGGGTCGACGCTGAAGGAAGCCCTTGACGACTGCTGTTGCCCTGCAGTACGTCACGCATGCCATACTGGCTGAGCATGCTCTGGCCGGCCGATTGCGGGGCCGAATGACATCCGATTGGGTCAGCAGTACGCGCCACGGAAGGAAGGAAGGAATGGCCGCTACTTCATCGCCCAGGTTATGTCGGATTCCTTCGACGTTGTAAAAGAGAGTGCGTGATCGAGTGAGCAGCGTGACGGCATCGCACAACGCAGACGGTTTGTCGGGCACCGCATAGACACTGACACATCACTGACAACCACACACACACACACACACACACACACGCATACACACATACACACACGCACGCACACACGCACACACACACGCACACACACACACACACACACGCGCGCGCGCGCGCGCGCAATCACACATGCACATATGTGCCCGATTCTTTGACGCAGACGCGGCCTCTTGACTGCTCCACGGACATGCACTTGCTCGATCAGTGCATGGACCTCCTGTCGCTCCGAGCGTCAAAGTGGAGGCTCAGCTCTGCTACCAGGCCGTCGATGCCCCCTCGATCAGCCACCAAGCAGGCAGGCAGGCAGCACAGCTAGGCATGCAGGAGGAGATTCATTCGGAGAGGCAGGAGGGACTTGGCCGGGAGCGGATGGGATGCCAGGGTCACTCACGAAGACCCTTGCAATGTTGGTGTAGGACTGCACCGGTCTCTCCTCATGAACGAACGAACGAACGAACTTCTTTGTGTTGTTTAAGGGCGCGGCAGGGCAAGTCTAACCCCCCGGACTTGAAGGGGGCCTCAGGGCTTTGGCAATTCGCACGCGAGCTGGATGTCCCGATAGCCTGCAGGCAGGTCGAACCGACTCAATCGAGCTCTCCTCGCTGAGACACATCCAAACCTTCACCTTCTACCGCGGTGCACGTGCTACCCGGGCGACCCGCCCTACCCATGCATCCCCACGATCGGATTGAATTTCCCCTTTCACCCAGAATCAGCAGAGGTTGCCTGGCAGTGCGTGACCTGACTGCATTGCACAGAAACAATCGATTGCAAGAACGTCCACCGTCAAGCATGGATTCGATCATTCCCGCTCTCTTCAGGCTGCCATCCGAGGAGGTAGTTGTCCACCCGGCCATCTCTCCCTCCAGGCCTGCAGGCGCCGGGCGCATCGCCTGAAACAACTGTACACTTAAGGCGCCAACTTGAAGGTGTGCAGAATCTAATGTGAGTGAGTGGTGGGAGGATTTCCGGGGTCGGCCGAGGGGCATCGATCGATCGATCGATCGATGGATCCAAGGAAGAGCGAAGTGGACCGGGGGGTTTGTGGGCCTGCAGGCATGCAGGTGGGCAGAGCTGCTGCCCGCCATGGGGGGGGGAGAGTGGGTAAGGGGGGGATCTGCTGTCCAGGACCCTCGTCTAAGTCAAAGCCACAAGGCCGGATGGATCTATCTCCGTCTCCCCCTTTTTGTTTTGCGAGGCGTTGCTGTCACGTGCCGGTCAACTTGAACAGCTGCAGTGATCGAATTGGGGGGTTGGAATGGATGGAGTCACGCATGGTCGAACCGGCCATGCATATGACATTCTTCCGGGGCCCGCTCGGAGACAAGAAAGGGGAGCAGAACGACCCCCTCACCTGTGCTAGCTGCGCGACAGGCGAAGAAGTCAAACGCGTCTCTCTGAAGAGAGATGACAGTCGGCCACACATACCCTTTGCCTCCCACTTCTTCATTCGTTTACTCAACATGCAAAAAGAGCTCGCTTTGCACTATTCGTCCGACAGCACAATTATTGCGAACTTCCGCGGCCGGCCGGATCAAAAGGGATTTCCGTCAACTAGATACTCAAAGCTGTCCCGCCGTCTCTCCCACTCCTGAAATCTCGTCAACTATGGAGGACTGGTGCCAAAACCACCTCCAGAGGCATGGGCGCATTGGGGCCCGACTAAGAAAGAGACTCTTTTATCTTTTTTAAAGAGAGCTAACCTGCAATTTTTCATCGCACATAGAAAAGATCACGACTGATGCCTCCCCTCCCCGGAAGAGCAAATGCCTCCCCGTCTCCCTCCCTCTCTTCCTCCCTGTGTCTCAAAACCGAATCGGACGCCCCAGCCTACCGCACCGTCTCAGCTCTTCAAACTTTCGATTCAGTCGCTCCACTCCATGTTTTTCTGACATGTGGATTTTGAACTGCTCCCACGACCAAAGACCTTTGTTGCAGTGCCAGCAATCGAAAGGGTCCTCTACCTGTCCGTCCTCCAACCAATCAAATGGAATGTTACACCCCTCCTCACACCTCACGGCGGTAAATGTGGGAGAGGCCTCCTCTTGCCCTCCTTCTCCTCCGTCTGCNGAGATGCCTCATCTTGCCCTCCTTCTCCTCCGTCTGCCGGGGAGGCAGAAAGGGGAGATGCCTCATCTTGCCCTCCTTCTCCTCCGTCTGCCGGGGAGGCAGAAAGGGGAGATGCCTCATCTTGCCCTCCTTCTCCTCCGTCTGCCGGGGAGGCAGAAAGGGGAGATGCCTCATCTTGCCCTCCTTCTCCTCCGTCTGCCGGGGAGGCAGAAAGGGGAGATGCCTCATCTTGCCCTCCTTCTCCTCCGTCTGCCGGGGAGGCAGAAAGGGGAGATGCCTCATCTTGCCCTCCTTCTCCTCCGTCTGCCGGGGAGGCAGAAAGGGGAGATGCCTCATCTTGCCCTCCTTCTCCTCCGTCTGCCGGGGAGGCAGAAAGGGGAGATGCCTCATCTTGCCCTCCTTCTCCTCCGTCTGCCGGGGAGGCAGAAAGGGGAGATGCCTCATCTTGCCCTCCTTCTCCTCCGTCTGCCGGGGAGGCAGAAAGGGGAGATGCCTCATCTTGCCCTCCTTCTCCTCCGTCTGCCGGGGAGGCAGAAAGGGGAGATGCCTCATCTTGCCCTCCTTCTCCTCCGTCTGCCGGGGAGGCAGAAAGGGGAGATGCCTCATCTTGCCTTCCTTCTCCTCCGTCTGCCGGGGAGGCAGAAAGGGGAGATGCCTCATCTTGCCCTCCTTCTCCTCCGTCTGCCGGGGAGGCAGAAAGGGGAGATGCCTCATCTTGCCCTCCTTCTCCTCCGTCTGCCGGGGAGGCAGAAAGGGGAGATGCCTCATCTTGCCCTCCTTCTCCTCCGTCTGCCGGGGAGGCAGAAAGGGGAGATGCCTCATCTTGCCCTCCTTCTCCTCCGTCTGCCGGGGAGGCAGAAAGGGGAGATGCCTCATCTTGCCCTCCTTCTCCTCCGTCTGCCGGGGAGGCAGAAAGGGGAGATGCCTCATCTTGCCCTCCTTCTCCTCCGTCTGCCGGGGAGGCAGAAAGGGGAGATGCCTCATCTTGCCCTCCTTCTCCTCCGTCTGCCGGGGAGGCAGAAAGGGGAGATGCCTCATCTTGCCCTCCTTCTCCTCCGTCTGCCGGGGAGGCAGAAAGGGGAGATGCCTCATCTTGCCCTCCTTCTCCTCCGTCTGCCGGGGAGGCAGAAAGGGGAGATGCCTCATCTTGCCCTCCTTCTCCTCCGTCTGCCGGGGAGGCAGAAAGGGGAGATGCCTCATCTTGCCCTCCTTCTCCTCCGTCTGCCGGGGAGGCAGAAAGGGGAGATGCCTCATCTTGCCCTCCTTCTCCTCCGTCTGCCGGGGAGGCAGAAAGGGGAGATGCCTCATCTTGCCCTCCTTCTCCTCCGTCTGCCGGGGAGGCAGAAAGGGGAGATGCCTCATCTTGCCCTCCTTCTCCTCCGTCTGCCGGGGAGGCAGAAAGGGGAGATGCCTCATCTTGCCCTCCTTCTCCTCCGTCTGCCGGGGAGGCAGAAAGGGGAGATGCCTCATCTTGCCCTCCTTCTCCTCCGTCTGCCGGGGAGGCAGAAAGGGGAGATGCCTCATCTTGCCCTCCTTCTCCTCCGTCTGCCGGGGAGGCAGAAAGGGGAGATGCCTCATCTTGCCCTCCTTCTCCTCCGTCTGCCGGGGAGGCAGAAAGGGGAGATGCCTCATCTTGCCCTCCTTCTCCTCCGTCTGCCGGGGAGGCAGAAAGGGGAGATGCCTCATCTTGCCCTCCTTCTCCTCCGTCTGCCGGGGAGGCAGAAAGGGGAGATGCCTCATCTTGCCCTCCTTCTCCTCCGTCTGCCGGGGAGGCAGAAAGGGGAGATGCCTCATCTTGCCCTCCTTCTCCTCCGTCTGCCGGGGAGGCAGAAAGGGGAGATGCCTCATCTTGCCCTCCTTCTCCTCCGTCTGCCGGGGAGGCAGAAAGGGGAGATGCCTCATCTTGCCCTCCTTCTTCTGGTGTGTCTGCTGGGGAGGCAGAAAGGGGAGAGGCTGGCATGACTTCATCTTCTTTCTCTTGATGGATTCCGTTTGTGACGCTCGCTGACAGAGAGGAAGACGTTGAGACTGTTCGATGTAGTGACGAGGCGGCCAGCCGCTGATGCTCCTCTTGCTGTTGCTGTTGTGACCTTTCACTGTCTCTGTTGACGACGGAGGGAGGCATCGGAGGACGAACAGCCGAGGGACGAGGCACCCGGTGGGGGGCAGGAAGGGGATAGGAGGTGCTCGATAGAGCCGAGGAGGCAGCCTCAGGTTGAGGAGAAGGAGAGGGAGAGCAGCCGATGGGTGAACATTGGGCAGATCTTGTGGGAATGGGCGTGATCTGAACTTCGACCAGAACTTCCATCCTCGGAGTTTCAGACAGACTTTCGTTGTCCTTCTCTTCCCTTCCCCCTCCTGGTGGGTTCATGAAATTGGAAGACTGGTAGGGGGACTCGGACTCCGGCAGCTTCTGGAGCAGCTGTACCTGGCTGTCAAGGAGCCTTCTCAAACCGAAAACGAGCTGCAGAGATAGATACACACTCCACAAAATCGGCTAATGTAGTGAAATGATCATCCCCATTGAGCGCTCTAATCTGCGCACCTTTTTTCTCTTTTTTTTTCAAGCTGATTAACCGACCAGACTGAATGCACGATATGCAGCCTGGAAGACTGTTTCGCTCTTTTCAACGGCAAGAAGAGAAAGTAATGTGATTCACTGATTGACATCAACCCTTCCCCTTCATATGCTGAATCAGATCTGTTTTCTTTGAGAAGAAAAGAACGGCCTAAAGAGGCGAAGAAAGATAATGGCTCCACAAACTGACCTCTTCTTTCTCTTCGAGTCTACGCTCCCTGTCCCCAAGGCGTTGCTGCAACGACAACAGTTCTCTATAGGCCTCCACGAGTCGATCCTCTCGGTCTTTCACTTCCATTTGCGCTTTATGGGCGGCGGCTTTTGCTTCCTCAGCCTCCTGTCTGTACACCCCCAAGATTTCACCGAGAAACTCAGCCCTTTCCCTCTCTTCTTCCATCCACTGTTGCAGTGCGGCGAGGCGCCCCGACAAGTCTGCATCTTGCTTCTCGAGGAGAGCCCTCAGGGCCGCAACGAGCTGCACGAAGAAACACATGGATAGAAAAAAGACGGACCGAAATGAAGTGACTATCTACCTATCAAAAATGCTTTATCCATCTACATAATTTCAGTACGTGCACGCGTTTATATGTTGTATTAGCAATCCCATCTGAGTTCGAGCTCCCCCCTGATCCATCTATATCTCTCACGCTGATTCCGTCCACGTACAACAGATAATGCAATGCACACTGCCTGCCTGACAGGCTGTCTTGTACGTTAATTTGTTCAGCTCCGTACAGTCTGTCCCCTTCTTTCTACTGGTATCTACGGGTGCTCTCGCCGGCTGGCGCGTGTGTGCCGCTTACCCTGCCTGCCTCGGTGCCTACCACAGAAAAGGAAAGAACAGAAAAGAGAAAGGCTAACGAACCGACCGTTTCTTGCTCTTCCAAGCGGTGCTCTAGATCGGGCTGTCTGTTCTTCGGGAGACTTCCCAAGTGTTGTTTGTAAGGCTGCATCTTTTTCGGGGGATGAAGATGCGCACAAAACCAAGAAGAAGCAGGAGAAGCCTCTCTATGTTGTTCAGTACAGGAAAAACGTCGGGATTGGCGAGCCAACAAGGAACTAGGTGGTCAGAAACTGTAAACGCTCAAGTAGATTCAAGTCTATAGAGCGTTGCACAAAGTCAACGAAGCCGGAAGATCACCAGATAACACATCTCCGCTGCTTTTCTCACGAAATGCACTTGCTCAAGCACTTCTCCTGGCTAACTCTTCCTGAAACGAATGGTCAGTTTCTGTAGAGAGAGAACGATGGTGGAGAAAGACTTGATGAAGCGGTGTGCTGTGTCAGACGCTGCCCTTGCACAACAGATCCCATGGACGATTGAGTCATGCAGTCTGGGCCCAAATCGCGGGCACATGCACGCTCCGGGGGGCCCTATACGCGCCCATGCATATATATAGTGCCTGGCATGCCAGGGCCGCTGGTTTGGCCGCAAAAAACCGCGCGCCCCGCGCGCCAAAAAAGCGCCCTTAAACCGTACCTCTGCTTCTATGTGCATGACTATGTCGTACCTAGTCTAACCTAGTCTGACTTCGCATAACGGCCAAATTCAGTCGTCTTTCTTTTGTGCATGCGGCGACGTAGCCTAGTCACGTATAGTCACGTAAGTAGTGACCTTTCATGAGCTTTAATTTACTTTAATTCTTCTTAAATTCTTTTTTCTTTTTCTCCTTCCTGTTACTCCAGTTCAATTTCCTTTTTAATTGTATGTCCCAAAGCCACAAAACCATGAATTTATTTAGTTATCGCCTCCCCTAAGTTACGTGCAGTGACGGTATCTAGCAGGATAGATATAATGTGATAATCAAAATTTGTGGCTCAGCCGACATAGCCTAAGAAAGTGATAGAAAGTGATATGTCCGTAACGTTATGAGGCTTGCAGCCACCCAACGGTATGTAACGCAGCATGTTAGGCCATATCGAGATGTTACGAGATGTGCGCAATTCAAGCGCATTCATGTCCATGTAATTAAGTCACACGCATGTGCATGCAGTCGGCAGTGAGTCAAATCTTGGTATGAAAGTCTGTAAGGAAGTATCTAGAAGTAAGAACCTGGCATGATAGATCCTGTATGTACGAGTCAAGTATATTACGCTAACCACTAATACGCACCTGCCCACCACCTAGCATGGTAGCGGAGTAGCACGATCGCCTCGGGGGTATTCGCAGACCGTCTCTTGGTCGTGAATTTGCAGTGCGAGGTCCATTATCTGTAGCTACCCATAGCTTGCCTGACTACGCACGAAACCCTTTAACTCGGATAGAGACGTACAGCAGTCAATCATTTTACTTTGCAGAAAGAGTCATTGACACGTTTAGACCGCTTCTAAAGAGATGTCAATTTGGGAATGCTTTAGAAATTTTCTTTCTATCGTTAAAAAATTAGAGAAATTCAAAGACGTTCCTTCTTGCGAAGTGCAGAAGAGCGGTGAAGGCTTCTTGCTGGAGGGATACAAGATTGCGCAGAAACTTCTGAGACCAAGTGGTGTGTCTGCCACTTCATCAGGAGAAGAGAAGCTTCAGGCAGAAGGCTTAGCCGTTGTGCAGAAAAGAAAATACCGATCCGATATAGAAGGCAAGAAAACCTGCAGAAGCCGAAGGATGACGGAAGCTGTATGGAGGAGGGAAGAGGCAGAGTAAGCAAAGACTCAGCAATCATCTGACGTCTTCAGGTCCCTTTGCCCTCAGGATGATGAGAAGAGAGTGAGGGGAAGAAGGAGAAAGAGAAAGAAAAATTACTGTACGGACATCTCTAGGGCAGCCGTAGGTGTATCCAATGACAACAACATCATCCAACCAGGTAATCCACAGTCCAAATATCTTGTGAGAGAAGGGGCTACATAGAACAGAGGATCTTTTTCTGGAGAGAGAGGGTTTAGAACGAATCTGACTTGCCTTGCTGTGCCTTTTCAGGGGGCAGACAGAGGTGAATTGTCCCGTGGGGGAAATGACTGGCGTGGCGGGGTGTCCGCGCACGATGATAATGACCATGTTGGTCAGTCGTCCCGAAAAGAAGGCGGAGAGACGTGTAAAATGCAAGAAGAGAGTGGGTTTGTCAATACTGATGGGGGCCTGATCTTTACAACGCCTCAGACGACTTTTGATTTCGGTCAGAGCTCCCCTGGGATGGCTCCTGCCGGAGGGGATGGTCAAATGAATGAGCCCACTCCAATGGAGCTGTGCCGGATTGAAAGGTGTGGGAAGGAAGAAGGAGGTATGGGAAAGGACTTGTTTGAATCATGATTATATGGAGTTGGAAGTTAGGAATTGAGAGAGTAAATCCACTGTCAGAGATCGCACAGCCCATCTCCGCAGCTCAATCGTTTGGAGACAGGCAGGCAGGGAAATAACTTTGACGGTGGGAATCCGAGGAAAGCAGAAAGACAGAAACAGAAGCGTCAAGAGAAGAAAGAGAGAAAGAGGCAAGAAAAGCATGAAAAGGAGATGCTGGCTGTGAGGCAAAAGAAGGAGACGGACAACCCTTGGTCTCCTCTGCCTCCAATCAGTGAGGGAGTGGAGGAACCTGCAGTCTCGTCTGATGGTTTGATACTGTTTTGTCAGGCCAGGCATCAGCAAGAGAGAAGGGAGGCGAAGGACAGGGAAAAAGAGAAGAAGCAGGCAGCTCATGAAAAGCCAAAGACGCCAGTGACTGTCCCACCATACGATCCACTCCAGCATGAGTATTGGGAGGATGCGTTTTTTCGTTTTTGGTTGGGAAGGGAAGACTTGATCCCAAATGTTCAGGGAATCGGCACGGCAGACTGGGATGCATTTTTGGTACGTCGTGGGTGTGGACAGACAGGAGAGACATTTTACAGGGAGATGTATAGAAATGGAGGGAGTGTGATACCGTGTGTGCTGGAAGTGAGACCTGCAGTGCGGCAAATGAGGAGCGTGCGGACTGCCCGCACTTCAGCGCAGTCTTCTATCAGTCCACAACCTCCATCAAAGCAGCAGCACCAAGCTAACGGAGACTTGGATCAAACAGATGGGAAAGAGCCGGGGATGATTATAGGGCCAACCGATTGGGAGATGCAGTACTATGGCATCCAGTGGACTCCGTGAACGAAGGAGCGATTTTAAACCGATGTTTGTTTTTTGCCCTCTTGTGTCTGATTTTTTTTTTCTCTGTTGTTGTCCTCGTGCATGTCATACTCTCTCTGACCGAGCATGGACGCGGCTTTAAAGGGGGAGGGGGCATGTACACTGGGTATACGGTAAAGTCGGTACGAATGGTGGTTGGTAGTTGTGATGGTTTAACTGGAGTGGACTATGAGTTGACAATGCGAAAGAGAAGAAAAGCTACAGAAAAGATGGTAAAGGGAATTCTAAAAACAGAAATGACAGAGATGAAAGAAAAGAAAAGAAAAGTGACCTTTGATTTTTGTGACGCCGCAGGTGAGGGAAAGCGATGATCTAATCAATGATCACCACTCCATTGCCCAAAAGAGTTGCATGAAAAGATTCACTTGCGTTTTCTACATAAGCCAGCGAGGACGTGGCTGCAGGGGGGACGTGGCACGTAATGTTGTGAGGCTTGCAGCCGCCCAACGGTATACAACGCAGCATGTTAGGCCATATCGAGATGTGCGCAGTTCAAACGCATTCGCGTCCATGCAATTAAGTCATACGCATGCGCATGCAGTCGGCAGTGAGTCAAACCTTGATATGAAAGTCTGTAAGGAAGTATCCAGAAGTAAGAACCTGGCATAACAAATCCTGTATGTATGAGTCGAGTATGTTACGCTAGCCACTGATACGCACCTGCCCACCACCTAGCGATGTCAAGGTTACTACGATTCACCGCCCTCTGATCAACCTTAATCACTCCCAGCGACTATCAGCGACATCATCAATGAACAAATGAGGTAAAGTCAGGCCCCATGGTGGCCTATAGATCAAATTCAACAAAAAAAGTTATCGAGCATCAATCAACAGACTGAAAAAGTTACACAAGACCGATTAAGAAGAATATAAGACCATTCTGGAAGCAATAGAAGCAGGAAGACAGCTAAGGGAGGGAGAAGGAGAAATCACTGAGAGAAGAATGGAGAGAAGGCGTGCTTTCATCCTCTGTCATTGGATCAATTTTTTGAGCAGTCCCTTCTGAACAACCCATAGACCAAAGCATGCAAAGCGCAGACAGATTGTTGTTTGTTAGCGGCCTGGGAAACCAGGCGGGCCATGGGGTGTGGTCTGAGCCTCAGCGATGAGGTACACCCCCCTGCTATTTACGGGGGTAACCTCTATAATACTCTATAAAACAAAACGGCGACATTGCTCTAGGGCACCACTGATCACTTATCACTTAAGTTAGTGTGAGTGTAGCTAAGTCCTTACTGATGTATCAAACTTTTTACAGCTTTTAGGAAAATAAAATTTTATACTCTATATTTTTTTTTTTTAAATATACGGCGCCTAGCCCACTTCATGAAAAATTTCAGAAAAAACAGTCTGCTTGTACCTAGGCTTATACTCAATAAGCGTAACGCTTTCATTTCTGCACATCTCTAGTTGACTGCTTACTTACCTAGTAAATAACCGCCGGACCCTCCTTATGACGGCCCTTTTCCCTTTCACTCTCTCTACACAATTTCTGAGCTGTATGTGGTTGATCATGCTGACATGCGTTATATATATCCGAGTCGTCTTTTCAAAGTCCCCCCTACACGCAGCATATCATGGTTTCTGAACATTCGGTAGGTGACATACCTATTTTGTGAATTCAAGATTTTTTGTACATGGCCTTTTTTCGTTATCGTGGAGACTTTTCTGGCTGGTCCACTCCCTCTGTTGCAGAAGCAGACGGCGACGCACTAGCACTATCTCTAGGAGCGTCCTCTTGATTTTGTTCTCCCTTCAAGTCGGTTCCTCTTGCCTGCACGTTTTTCTTCTTGAATTTGAATCTTGGTGCCTGCAGACTTGATGTGCTGTCCCCCCCCTTCTGCTGCGGTAAATCGCCCAAACTCG
Organism: Chromera velia; assembly: GCA_018398765.1. NCBI lineage: Eukaryota > Chromeraceae > Chromera > Chromera velia. The sequence continues at coordinate 105,656 of JAHBMJ010000277.1, read as the reverse complement.
GGGCATCCTCGGGGGGAAGGAGACTCAACTCGTCTGCGTCTGGCTCCAGCAATAGGGTCGCTACGGAGGTCTGGGATGATGCACCTTCGGACGGAGACGTCTGACGGTCGGAGACAGGGTAAGTGCTTGTCCCCGTTCTTTCTTTTTCTTTCTGCCCCTGTCTCATTTCTGTCAAGGTTGCAAGACCTTCGGACAAGTCAACTACTGGAGGTGGGAGCCCCTTTCTGCAGTCGCACCAAACAAGGAAGGAAGGAAGGAAAAGGCAGTCGCACCAAACAAGGAAGGAAGGAAGGAAGGAGGGAAGGAAGGAGGGAAGGAAGGAGGGAAGGAAGGAAAAGACATGCACATCGAACAAGCCATGCAGCCAAATAGTCGATGCCTCCCTCCACCGGTGACGACAGTCCATTTATTGAGATAGGTCGTAAAATGTGCTGCCAAGAGACTTCTTCTTTTCGTACAAAATACGAAGTGAAGAATTATACCAGGAGGTCTGAGGAGAAGAAGCATGCAAGGAAGAATTGAAGCAAAAGAGGAGAACTTTCTTCGTGCCTCTCGACACAATAGAGACACAGAGATCCGGCTACAGTGACGTAAGGAGTTTTTGAGTGACAGACAGACATGCCTTCTTGACCTCTCCCATAAAGCCCAGGCTCATTATTGCAAGGCCTCTACGAAGAAACTCTTGTTCTGTTCAGCTTCCCCACAGAGAGAGCATGCAGAGAGAGGACAAACACACACACACACACACACACACACACACACACAAACACACACACACAAACACACACACACGCACACGCACACGCACACGCACACGCACACACACAAGCATACAGATAGATACACGCGAACTTACCTACCCGTATAGCATATAATGTTTCGCCATGGCCACCCTCCTCTCTGAGAACGGAGACGGCCAAAAGTTCGGGAAGACTCTCTGGATGAGGTTGAAGGCCAAAACGTGGCCAGGGGGACTCAGAGGGATCAGCAGAACAAGCGCGAAGGGCACGACGCAGAGAACGTCACTCACCAGACGCCGAAACGCCTGGGCCTCCACGGGGGTAAACTCGTACCTGTATGGATTTATTTTTATACAGAATTTATGGATTCATTCATTTAAAATGAATCCATACAGGGCCTCTACGGGGGTAAACTCGTGCCTGCCGGACAGAACATATAAGGCAAATCTGAATGACGGTTCATTCGCATGTTTTTGCACAGAGAGAAAAGAGAGCTTGGGGAGAGAGAACACTAACTCCTTCCTACACGGGGTGGGGGGATGCCCTGCACCTCCCATGCATTCATGGGAGAGAGGCCGCGCGTCGGAGAGAGAGTTGTGTGAAGAAGGAAAAGAATTGGTTTTCGTATCGTTCGGGAATAAAGCGAGTCTGTCACATTCAGATTATCTTCAAACGGAACTCCTTCTTCATTGTTAGTTTTTTCTCGTCCTTCCTTCCTTCCTTCCTTCCTTCCTTCTTTCTTCCTGTTTTTGCTTCTTTCTGGCTTGCTTTTTTTTGTCTTCCGGCTCCCTCCCCATCACAGCACACGCAGGGCCAGGCAGGCACACAGGCAGACAGACGAAGCCAAGGAAAAGCAAGCAGGACAAAGGGACAGTCACGCACCATCCACTCGAGAAAGAGAGAGAGAGAGAGAGCAGCCCCCATGCAAAACCGCCCCCCCCGCTCCCCCTCCACTCCACCCACTCTGGTTGGCTCATCAGGGAGGGATGGACACGTGCGTGCAACCACAGACGTACATGCACCGCCATGAAGACCACTCAGCCAGCGATGCGAACCAGCAGACTCGTAGACTTAGGAACTAGGCATTAATTATAATTTCCCGATTCGGGAGTGCACCACACAAAATCCACATCCGCATCCACATGAACATAGAGAAGGGAGGAGGGACGGCAAATAATCCAACGCACCCACCCACCCACCCACCGACCCTTCGAAGACGGCTTTCTGGAGCAATCCCCAGATGTACTTTGCGTCTGAGGCGATCAGCTGGAAGCCTACTACGGTGAAGTCAAAGAAAGCCGCCACCTGCAGAAATGCACAAATTTGTTTCCATACAGAATTTTTTTGTATGAAAATAAATAAATTCTGTATGAAAATAAATGCAGAAGCCTACTACAGTGAAGTCAAAGAAAAAGGAAGGACGTACAGTAGGTCAATCAAGTGACGCAACACACCGTGAGCATTCACGCAAACGGATGGACTGGAAGACAACCAAGAATATGATTCTTCCACTGAAAGTAGTCACTCAAAGGACATCGAATGGACCCAAACAACAAAACGAATGCAGGCAAGAATATTCTTGGCGCAATATTAGCATTCACCGAAAGGGACTCATACCATTCAACTTAGAAGAGACATTCAAGCAAACAAGGAAAGAGCTCACCTTAGCCCTGGGTTTCTCGAAGTCGATTTTCTTCAGCCATGAGAGAGGGGAACTGATTGAGGCTCCTTCTCCTCCTTCCTGCTCAGACACCGCCTTCTTTCCTCGAGAGAGACCTGAGAAGAGAAGAAGAAGAAGAAGAAGAAGAAGCAGAAGAAGCAGAAGAAGAAGAAGAAGAAGAAGAAGAAGAAGAAAAAGAAGAAAAAGAAGAAAAAGAAGAAAAAAGAAGAAGAAGAAGAAGAAGGAGAAGAAGAAGAAGAAGAAAAAAAGAAGAAGAAGAAGAAGAAGAAGAAGAAGAAGACTTTGACGGAGAATCAAGCCAGCCCATCTTTCTCCTCATCGATTCACCGGATTGATTGAGGAAATGAGAGTCAGTCAAAAAGCAATGAATGAATGAATCAAGAGAGAGAGAACAAACCGACCGACGGACCGACCTACCGAGTCTCTGTCTAAGAGCCCGGGTCTCGACCCTCAGGGTCACGAGGTTACCCTCCGTCTGAATTCCTAGACGACCCCCAGACTGCACCGCAAGGACACACACACACACACACACACATGCACATGTACATGCACACAAAGAGGGCAAAGTCAACCAAAACGAATCGAAGTGCATCACGCGACCAACCGGAAAATTCTGAAAAGTGGCCAGAAAGGGAAAGACCGACAAACAGGAGGAAAGACAGACAGACGGGCAGAAAGAGAGAGAGAGACTGAGAGAGCGAGAGAAAGAAAGAAAGAAAAAAAGAAGGAAAGAAAGAAAGAAAGGAAGGAAGAAAGCAAAGAAAGAAAGAAAGAAAGAAAGGAGGGAGAGGGAGAGGGGGAGAGAGAGAGAGAGAGAGAGAGAGAAGGTATGCGAAGGATATCAAACTTGAGCCTTGAAAAGTAAAGGTCAAACAGGGAGGAAAAACAGTAAAAAACGATCGAAGACGCAGCTTTTTTTGCCTTTGCTTCACTCCCTACCTACCCACCCTGACGATAATTTCCAGCGCTTCCAAAAACTTTTTGTCCAGTCTCATAAATTCTGTCACTGCAAAGTCGATCGCCTCCTCTCCACTCAGCGATACACCCCCCTTTGACAGAGGCCCCCCTTCGTAAGATCTCAACGCTAGGCTGTTACTCCCTGTGACCCCTTCCCTCATTGTGCCGTAAAACTGCAACGACAACATCTCCGCGACAGTCCCTAAAGACTCGGGGGAATCTGTACCCATTTGCCCCTTCCCCTTCTCACTCGCCTGAACTGCACTTCCCCCCCCAGAGAGAACGAAATTGCGTTCCCCATCTGCCCGCCGCCCCTGCTCTCTCTCTCGGAGTTCCACTGCCCACGGAATCTGAAGCCCTGACCTCTCGAAAAACCTGCAAGGTACCCCGCCCACATACACACGTAGAGAGAGAGAGAGAGAGAGAGAGAGAATTGGGTGAGACTTCATTTGTTTTGTTAATCGAGATTCTGGCAGCTAAGAGAAAAGTCCCCCCCGCCCTAATTCACTTTCACGGACTTCAGCTGCCCCCCCCAATTAGTTTCTTTCGAAGCGCCGCCAGGAAGCAGAGTGGAAAGGCACATGCAATAAAGGAACCAACCTCAGGCAGGAACGCAAAAATGGGGGAACCGACAGACCTGTGCAACACGAAAAGATCCAGTTCACATTTCTGAATGATCAGCTCACGCCTCAGCATTCGGCTCTGCAAAAGGAGGGAAGTGGAATGAAAATAGTCAGGCAGGAACAAATTTGAAAACTCAAAATTCACTCTGTCGGTCATCAGTCAGATAGAGAAAGTAAAACGGCTCACCTCCCTCTTCTTGATCTCAAGCGCGCGTCGGACGTCCTGATCATCCTCCACGGCTGCACTCATTCATTCAAGGAACCATGCACGAAGAAGCACGCAGTCAGCGTATTTGTAGGTGGAGGTGGGGTGGGGTGAGTGTGAGTGTGAGAGTGCGTGTGTGTGTGCGCGCATGTTTGTGTGTGTAGGGCCCACCGTCGTACGTTTATGCAACTGTCAGGTATCGAAGGAAGCAAGAAAGAGAAAAAGTGACCCCCCCTCACTGACCAGTCGCGTTCTTGGATTTTGCAAACAAAGTTTTGAAATAGAATTGCACACTTGGAAGTTGTCCTGCACAGACACACAGACAGAAGAGAAGACAAGAGAAGGACGAGGTCGGTGGAGAGAAGTTCTGTATGGGCGGAAGAGGCGAAAAGAGTTTCTTGTTGGGAGGCTCTTGGATTTGGGAGTGGCTGTTGACACTGGTTCGCGTCAATCTGTCTATCTGTCTCTTTATCTGTCTGTCTGTCTGTTTCACCGACCTTGGAGTGTATAATGACCCACCCCTACATCCACTGTCTGCCTGCTGCCTGCTTGGCTGACTGACTGACTGACTGACTGACCCGAGAGCCCCTTCATCTCTTCTTCGATCACTGCACAGCGTTCTGCGGTCTTCCTGATCTCCTCCCGGATGCTTGTGGCCGTCTCGTCGTTCTGCAGGGGGGGACACAAACAGTCATAAGCCGTGGACACATACACATACACATGCACATGCACTAACAGTCCATGGCTATGTTGTCGTTCTGGGACACACACGGACGCACACACACTGAGGGACACGCCCGCATACAGTTACACACCCAGTCGCTCAAACCCGTGAACGTACACGCACACACATTCACGCAGAAGGAAGATCAGGCACAGGGGGGGAGGGAGGGAGGGGGGGACTTGTATCAGAAAGAGCATTCGATAGAAGGATCGTCATCGCGAGACGAGTGAGCAGTCAGCTTGCGCTTCCGTGGCTACTTCTATCTTCCCCATCCGTTAGTGTATCGTTCCATTCTTTTCGCCGTCTCTTCTTCTTGTCTCTTCGTTCATCGTTCCACTCCGTACTTTGTTTCAGAACGTATGGATCAAAATCCACTCACTCCTTTGTTTCAGAACGTATGGATCAAAATCCACTCACTCCTTGTCCGGCACCCTCAATGTTTTTGTTTCATGACTGCTGTGGGTGAACAAACACGTACAGACAGATCCGCCTGTTTTCCTTCCGCATTCACACACGGGAGTGCTTTCCTTCCCCCCACCTCTATTTCTTCCATGACGGCAGCGGTGGCGTCCTCGGGGGCCCTTCCATTGACCCGCCGCCAGAGATCCTTTGCGAACGCCGAGTAGTTACTGTAGGCCTCCAAGAACGGTTCTCTGTTCTCGAGAAACCATTGCTGCGACAAAGAGAGGAGAGGGGGCAGGGAGGGAAACACAACAGACAAACGAAGGAGAAACTCAATTTGATGTGAGAAGGTGAGGAGGGCAGAGACAGCGAGACAAGAAAGGCGGCAAAGAAAGAAAGTCATGCGGCGTCGGGGGGGAACATCCCCGGGGGATCGCAAGAAAGTCCCCCTCCCCTCCCCTCCCCTCCCCTCCCCTGCCTTTCCAAGTGATCATGCAGTCGGTACATGGGTTCTCTCTCGCATTGCATGCATGCGCAGGAGTCGGCAGAGATGCAAATTTGAAGGACGGAGGACATGCACACACAAATCCATCCAGTCATTGCCCTCTTTCAGAGGCGGTGGGTGGGTGACTGTCTCGCAGGGGACAAACGGAGTGAATTTGGAAACACTCCGAGCTGAAGATCGGTGGGGTGTGCAAACTGGAAGCGGCAGAGTGTGTCAAAGGAACGAGACGGGAAGGATAAGTGGAAGGCGTCTCTGCATTACCCAATCCTCCGACGCACGCACCCTGGTGTCATTGAATGAAGCCTCTACAGCAGCTTCAGCGTCTTTAAGACTATTCGTGACCGCATCTTTGTCGTTGGCGCTTCTCGTAGGTCCGGATCCATTCTTACGTTCCTTCGCGTCTCTCTCTGTGTCTGTAGGAGTTGCCCAGTGGGAGGTAAGATGAGGTCGCCGTCTCTGTCTGACATTGCTCAGGCCATCAGGAGTACTTGACTGAAAGAAGGCATCTGAGTGGTACAGTTCAAGGAGCAACAAAGCAGCAGGTGCACATGCCCAGAACCTCATTGTGCACCCCACACGACCTCACCAACTCCAAAATGGCGGATGAGGAAGACGCTGCTTCTCCCGTCTCCTCTCAGAGGAACCCTGAAACCTGCATGTCGGCTCAGTGATCAGCCATTCCTTACAGATAATGA
>JAHBMJ010000277.1:61624-94124 GCA_018398765.1 Chromera velia | reverse complement strand
TGTGTGTGTGTCTGTGTGTGTGTCTGTGTGTGTGTCTGTGTAAGTGTAAGTGTAAGTGTGTAAGCGTGTAAGTGTGTAAGTGTGTGAGTGGGTAAGTATGTAAGCGTGTAAGTGTGTTACCTGAATATGCATCTCTCATTGTGTGCAGGAGCGGACGAAGATGGTGACGTTTATGGGCGGCTTGATCGTGGGTATCTTGACAGAGGGATGGGTGGCCGAGTGGCTGCAGAAGAGAAAACACAAAATCTGACGAACCTCATATATTCGATGACTCAGCTTCGAGAGAGCGAGACCATTCTCAGATACCCTTTCTCTTTCTCTGTCTGTCCCTGTGCCTGTCCCCATCTCTGTCCACGTCTGTTAATCTGGAAAGAAAGAAACTGAAGGGGGGGCGGCGGGGGGTGGGGGGGGAATCTTCACGGAGTTGCTTTTGTCTACTGAGACTTCCCAAAAAGAAAAAAAGAAAGAAAGAACGAACGAACGAACGAACGAAAGGAAGGAAGGAAGGAAGGAAGGAAGGAAGGGAGAAAGGAAGAAGGAATGAAAGAAAAAAAAAGAAAGAAAGAAAGAAGGAAAGAAAGAAAGAATTGCGTAGAGAGACAAGACGACCATTGCCGCCATGCAGATCCATACGGATGGATGGATGGGTGGGTGGGTGGATGCATGGATGGATGGATGGATGGATGGGTGGGTGGGTGGATCGAGGCTCCGTGCATTTTTTTTTTCGATTGATTACCGTCGATTACTCTGAACTACAATGTCTGAACGAGTGAGTGAGTGAGTAAGTTGGTGGGAGGATGATAATGATGAGTAAAGGATTTCTTACAGGCAGGCCGGCGGGTGCGTGTTAGTGCAGGCTGCACTGAACTCAAGGAAGGGCAATGAGAGGAAGAAATGCCGCTTACATGGGCATTTTTTGGGTGCATCTGTCTTCGTTCGGTGCACGTTGCATGTCCAGACATGAGTGATCATGAGTGGTCAAAACGATGGAGCCAGGATGCACGTGTGGCGTGGCGTGGGGTGTTCAATGGTTCTGCCAGAACAGGAAAAGGGCCATTTACGCTTTGTCCGCCGCCTTTTGGTGCTTGATTTCTCCTTTAGCCCTATGGTTTTAGCCTCGATCTCTCATATTTGCGTGAAAAGATTTTTTTCGAATCATCGTGCAAAGTAGTAGAGAATGAGAAGGAAATATATTTAATCGTCCGTATAGTATTTTTTATATGAAAAACTGGAAGTTGGAAGTTTGTGATTCAAAAATTGTAAAAGACTAGGGGTCACTAGACAAAAGACTCTGACTAATTCAGGATCTAGTTTAAGACCTCATTCTGAATATCATTGCCATACCAGAATAGAGTTGTTAAATGTTATAGGCGACAAATGTCAGTATCAACACTTGAGCTTGGAATGACACTCAGTGTCAATGACATTTAGGTTTTAGTATAGTGTTGATACTTCCTTTTTTTCATTTGTTTTCATATTACGCTTTAACTTTTGAGGTAGACGTGAAGTAAAGTGAGGCCTAGAGTGAGACAAAAAGTTTAAAATTTGCTAAGCTCTAGGCTAAGCTAAATTTTAACCTCCTACCATGATATTAATGACATTTAACGACTCTATACCAGAGCTAGTGGCCTGCATAAGTTCAAAAGATTGGTGCAGCGAGGTCCTGCATGGGTTTGAGTCCCTCCACCCTCACTTTTCCCTCATAATTTAATTAACGACATTGAACACTTTTATGTTCGTCGCATTGTTCGAGGGTTTTTTTGGCTATAAAAATGGCTATATAGCAAACACTGTGTCTAGTGCTGCATGGGCTCTACATGTACCAGCAAAGCAAAGCCTACAAAAACTTTAATGACAGATTAACCTAGCAGATTATAATTAACACACAAAAAAAATTAAACTAAAAACCAAAGTATAAAAAGTTACATATAAGTGCAGAATAATGCACAATCGAGTGCAAAACTAGTCAATCCATCATAAAATCATTGACCAAATCTCTAGCCAAATCTCTTAATCAATCGTTCAATCAAAATTAAAAAAAATATTCAATCAAATTTAAACATGCATGAACATTGAACAGCACTAGGAACATTGATTATATAACACATCTTTCAAGTTTGTGGCAAGTCATGTATTAAGCAGCGGCAACAATTTATGATTCAACAAGCTTCAGATCACCACTTGTTGATCATGCAACCTGTCGGTATTGACATACGTTACGACTCTTGCGAGGAAAGCCGCCGGAAGCCGGGTCTTCGCATTCGAACCGAATCATCGAGTGCATGCTCTGTGTGTGTGTGTGTGTGTGTGTGTGTGTGTGCGTGTGTCTGTCCACCCGTGTCCAAAGTTTGCACAATTTGCCAACTTGGACGCAGCATGCTCCGAGAAAGTCCCCGTAGGTTTACACCAAAACAGCGAGTCCGCCATGCAGGCAGGCAGGCAGGCAGGCGCGTGCACGTACAGGCACGAATAATTAAGGATGCATGCATGCATGCAGACATGAGCTAGAGAGACCGATACGATGGTCGACTTTATGGAGGAACAAAGATTAGATCTGTACAGGAGCCCTCACTCAAGGCCTTTGCTTGCATGCCCACAGCATGCGAAGGTGACCTTTGTTCTCTCCGATGCAAAAGAAGAATCGAAACTTGAAAGAAAGAAACCAAATTGGGGGGGGGGCACAAAGAGAGAGGCACAGAGGCAGGCTTCCCCCCACCCCCTCCTTGCACCTGGAGAGTAGAGCGGAGAGTGCTGGCAGCACTATCATGTGAAGAGCATGGCAATTTAATGAAGAGAGAGACGAACAAGATGGAGAAGAGAGGAGAGGAGATCCATCGGGCAACGGAGATTGCGGTTGTGAGCAGCACAGAACGAAGGAGAGGGGCAGACAAGGAAGGAATGAAGGGGGAAAGGAAAGAGAAGGGAATCACAGCCAGTGACTCGATCTTTTTGCACTCATGCATACAGAAAGAAAGAAGAGGTCCCCCCCCCATGCATCCAGGAGCTCTATGGATCTTTTCTTCGGTGCATGGATGCTCTCAATTCCTTTCCTCATCCTCCCCTTTTTTTGCCTCGTCCCTCATCCTCTCCTTCTTTTCTCCTCTCTCCGCCCCCGATCTTTTCTTTTCTGTGCCCTCGGTGTCTCTCACTCCACACCCACCCTCCCTTCCTTCCTTTACTGGACATTCGTTGCGTCGGAAAGAACAGCAGCAGGGAAAGGGGAGGCCGGCTTTTCGTCTTCCTCTCCAGTCCTGCCAGTTGCTCTTTCTTCTTCTTCATCGTCTCCTGCCGTCTTCTCAGTCGGGGGAGGGGACTGTGTAGTCTGGCACTCGCTGCTGTCGCTCGCATCGCGCACCTTTTTGTCAAGTTGATCTTTCTCTAGTTTGTTTCGAAGGATTTGCGGGGAGGGGGAGGGGGTCTTCAGCATGGTCGGCTTAGGCGTGGGGGCAATCGTGAGGGGGGAGACTGACGAGGAGGGAGCCGCAGTTCCCGTCTGGGATCTCACAATCATCTTGTGCTTGCCTCCGCCTCCTGCTGCTGCTGTTGGGGTTGGGTTTGCAGCACCGACATTCGTGTTCTCATCGGGAGCTTCGGTGGTCTCTTTCTCTTTCTCCTTTTCCGACGTCGTCCCCTTGATCTTCATTCGGGCAGCCGCCGGACCGCCACGAGTCGCGGCATTCTCTGTAACGAAACGACGCACAGCACCTGCAGGGGCTGCGTCTTTCGGTCGGACTCTCCCGCCAGGCAGGGGGGGAGGAGGGTTGCGCCCTTTGGTTGTCTTCGTGTCCTTTGAGTCTTTCTCTGCTGAGGTGCGGGGGGCCGGTGCGGCTTTCTTTTTTCCTCCTCGCATCTGGGCAGGGAGCGGGAGGGGGCGCCACGAGGGGGGGGTGGCGTCCGTCTCTTCTGCGGGTTGTTGGACTGTCTGCCCTGCGTGGAAGGTTGCGGCTTCGGTGAGACCATCTCGAGAGGCGCATCTGCCTCCGCCCTTTCCCTCCCCGTCACCATCTGACGCTAGCAACGGCCCCCCTTTGTCACTGCTGTTTGACCTTTTTTCGCCCTTCACAGGACAGGGGCAAGGCGAACGACTGGCAAGCCTCGCAGCTGCACCGCCTGTTCCCGTTCCGCTTCCTCCTGTCGTCGTGTCCGCCCCCCGGGGTGTCCGGGGTCTCCCTCGGCCCCCCTGCAGGGCTTGTGCTTGCCCCCCGTCTCCCCCCTCCGTCCCCTCTTCAATCGAGGAAAGAGGAAGGGGAGAACCCGAAGCGTCGAAACGAAGTCGACGCGCCACAGCGTCACGGCAACGCCGCCTGAACACAAAAGAAAAGAAAAGAAAGAACACGCAGAAAGGGAGAGAGAGAAAGAGAGGGAGGGAGGGAGCAACGATGCTGAAAAAACTACACGCACAAAAAAGCGAAGAAGGAGGAAAAAAGGAAGGCTGACCATACCACTTATTTCCGGAATCTCGGACAGGAACACATCGATATACAAACTACTCAAACCCGGCATGCATCAGACAGATACACCAGATAGACAGACATACAAGCTCCTCTCCCTCCATTTGTTTCACTGCCACCCAGACTTCCTGCCCAGCTGCCCGCCCACCTGTGGAAGTCCGGAGACCCCGACCCCTTCGCAGGTGAGGGCGTCGCGATGCCGTCCCACTTCGCAGGTGTCTGCCCTGTCGGCATGACCTGCTCGTTTGCATACGTGCATGTGGAAAGTGAAGGGAAGGCAAAGGGGGAAAGGAAAGGGGGGAAATGGACATGCAGATGGACAGATAGAGAGAGATGAGAAGGTGGGCAGATCGAAAGGAAGACGAAAAATGGAAGCGCAGGGAAACGACGCCCCCCCCTGGTGGAGGAAGAACCAGAGCGGGGGGGGGGGGGGGGGCTCTGAAAGGTCTTAATTGTGCCCAAAGATCACTCCACTAAATAAGTGACAAGGAAAAGGTACAAGAATTTCTTCCATCCATCCCTTCCAGAGAACCAAACGAGGCATCGTCTTGCCTGCATGGACGAAAAATGCCTCCCCGCCCAAGCGTAGAAGGAAGCGGAAAGAGCGACGGAAGCTGACTGAAGAACAAACACATGCGTGCAGACAGCAGAGAAAGAGAGAGACAGGCGAACGCACGCATTCACAAAGACCTGACCTTTTCTGAACGGTCACAGAACCAGTTGAGTCTCTCCTCTGTCTCCCTCAGCCTGTCTGCGTGCTCCTCCAGACCCTTGGAAAGAACTTCACCGCACTCCTCAAGCTGTTTCCTCAACCCGGGAATGGACTCTTCTTTCCTCTTCGCCAGGTAAACAGACACCTGCAGGATCGTTTGGAGGAAGCAAGATGGCAGGCGGGAAGAGGCATACAGGCGGGAATCGCTTTCTTTTGTGATTACCTGCATGTAGAGAAGAGGAAAAGAGCAAAAAAAGGAAAGGAAACGAAACGAAACGTACGGCACAGCTTCCTTCCCCCCCCCCCTTTTTTTTTCTCGATTGCACTGTTCCACTTACCTCCTCCCTCTCTGTCTGCATGCCTCACTTGCTGGCTGACTGTCTTGTTTTGCTCCCCCAGTTCTTTTGTGCCTGCAGCGATGAGTTTCCTGACTGTCTCCCCCGACTTCTCCTCTCCCTTCTTGATGCCCTCCTCGACCGCCTGAAGAGCGGCCTGCAGAAAGGAAGAGAGGAGGAGAGAAGAGAAGAAAAAATCAAGGAAGGATGGGGAGGAACAGGGGAAGCGAGGAGAAATGACTTTGGGACAGACGGACAGAAAGAACTCGTGGGTAAGGGAAATTAAGAAGGTCTGCCTGCAAGCTGACGACGCGCAGTCCGTTCACGCAGAAGTACTCAAGGGAGTCGACTGGGAGAGAGAAAGGAAAGAGAAATCTGCTTCTCGACAAATCCCTCCCGATCGGAGGGAGCACCAAAAAAGACAACCAACAGAAAACGGACACGACAGACCCCCATGCATTGCTGCACCCCAACAACCAACGAACCAACGAACGAACCATGTGGGTCTTCTCAATTTGCCGAGCTCTGTCTGCCACCTTGTTGGCCCCCTCCTGGGTGCACGTCTCTGTTCTGCACAACTGCCCATAATTCGAGTCCACCACCTCCACGAAGGTCTGCACACACACACACACACACAGAGAGAGAGAGAGAGAGAGAGAGAATGAGAGAGAGAGAGAGAGAGAGAGAGAGAATGAGGGAGAGATACTCACAGAGACACTCATTGCTTGCCTGCCCTGAATTCTTCCATGAGGTTTCTCTCTCGACTTGTGGAAACATTCCGCACAAACAAAGAAATCCGACAGCCCTCGATTTCCATTCGGGTTCCAAGTCTGATGAACGGAAGGAGGAGGGAGACTGGCTGACTAAGAGGTAAAAAAAAGGGCCACATTTGTTTGTATCCTGACAAAAGAGAGGACGGTGCTCTCTCCCTCTCTCACCCACCCACCCACCCACACCCACATACACACACACACAACACACACACACGCGCGCGCGCGCGCGCGCACGCACGCACACACACACACACACACACACACGCACGCACGCACGCACGCACGCACGCACGCACACACACACACACACACACACACACACACACGTACTGGGTCTCTGATCTGATCTGGCATCGTCTGCCTGATTGGATTGCGTTGTCAGAATGGAAGGAAGGAAGGAAGGAAGGAGGGAAGGGAGGGAGGAAGGAAGGAAGGAGGCCACCAAAGGTGAGGGAGGAGTGTAGCGGCAGGCAGATGAGTCCTTTCTTCTGTTTCACGATCACTCGCTCGTCTGCCCTGCCTCTGAATACCCCTGCCCCCCGTCCTCCCCAACAAAAGCGAAGACAAAGGAGAAAGAGACACAGCCAGAGAGACGGAAACACTACACGCACCGACAGACAGACAGACAGACAGGCAGACCGACGGACCCTGTCGATGTCATTTAGCCGTGCGCCCATCCCGCTGACAGTCTCCATCAGGACGTTTGTGCCTGTCTCGACAGACTGGGCCCACTGAGATGCCGCCATCGAGAGGTCGTTCTCGAAGGCCGAAAGCTGCCGGCAAGAGAAGAGAAAGAAAAGAAGGGGGGAGGAACAATCATAAAAGACGGAAAGGGAGAGAAGGAAGGAATGGAAATGGCGCAGGCAGACAGACAACCAGAGGCATGTGGGTACATTGTAGAGAGGAAAGCGGCTTCAACGCACGACCCCCCCTTGTCTGGCTCTTTCAGACAAACGCACAACTATTCGAAGAATTAAGCACATTTATTTTGTTCTCCTCTATGATGCTGCTTGCTTACGGTCGAAGAGCTGCCTGCATGCCGATAGATCGATCGTCCTGAATTCTTCCTCTTCCTTCTGTCTTTCTTCGTTGAAGAATCTGAATTCCAGCATGGATATACATATTCATATTACCTTTTCCTCCCTCGCCTTGACCCTATCAGTCAACTCTCTCGACTCCCCAGCGGCCTCCACTGAGAACGTTTCCATGGCCTCAGAGAAGACTCGTCTGCTTTCCTCAGACTCATTCTCGACCTGTAAACCAAAGACACACACCGAAGGAAGCAACACTCTGTATAACTTGCTGCTTTTGTTTACGCATACATCTCCGCGTGTGTGCGAACCAACAAGGAGGGAAAAAAGCGCAAGAGCAAAAAGCGGGGAAGGAAGAGAAAATGGGACGGCGCTCTCGAGGGCTTTCAAAAGGAAACAGAGAACAGCGCAAACAGTGGAGGAACGATGACAGAAGTCAGTGAGTGTCTTCCTTTTCATAACTTAATTCCTGTCGAGAAAACGAGCACGCACACTTTGTTGACATAAATAACCCCCCCATGCACCCATGCACCCAACCTGTTGTTTCATTTCGGTCACTGCCTCTGTCACTGCCCCGAGAAGTCTATCCAGTTTGCTGTGCATTTGCTTCTGCTGTTCTTCCGCCGTCTCCTTCAAACTTCTGAAGAGAGAGTGCGCTTTCGACACCCGTCTCTCCTCCATCGTCCGGATTTCTCTCTGCAAAAAAAAAGAGAAGAGAAGAGGAGAGGAGAGAAGACGCAGGGGGGGAAGTGGGGATCAGACAGTCCCCTCTCACTGCTTCGATCGAAGGATTGCAATGACACGCACATGCAGTGCTCCCTCGCTGCAACCCGTCATCATCACGATTGAAGCGAGAGAGTGCGCGGGCAAACAAGGGAACACCAGGAATATTCAGTGAAAGAACGACAACCCACTTCTTTGGCTTTGAAGGGAAGAAGGTGAGTGAGGGTGGACACGAGGACCACCGGACGGAAAAGAGAGAAGAGGACGGAAAGAAAGCCGGGGCGAGAGAGAGAGAGGCGAGAAAGGAGCCCGTCTGTGCGTCTCTCATCTGTCTCTTTCCCTTTCCCTTTTTTGTGAAAGGACGAGAATAAGCTGCAAGCTTTGATTGAAGGAGAGAACCCAATGCACGATTCTGCCTGCCTGACTACTTACTTACCTTCAAGTCCTCCAGTCTCTCTTTCTCTTTCTGGAGAACCTCGCTCGCACTCACACCAAATGACCGTGCCTCCCCTAGTTGCCGCAAATTCAGCTCTTCTCCTTGCTCTCGTTGGGAAGTGGCGAACTCTGCACACACGTGCACATTCCCAGTCTGTCGATCTGCATGTCTTTTCGGCACAGTGAGGCCATCGAAAAAAAAAGAATGGACACAGAGCTCTGACGGCAACTTTTCAAGTCGATCAATCAATGTAGAGGAATGCAAAGAGAGAGTCATTTCAACAAAAGGAACAGATGGCAGAAAAAGCTCGGGAGAGTTCGGTTCCAAAGCAAAAAAACTCAAAAATCACGTTTTGCTTCCATTCTCACTCACCCGGTCACTAGTCATGCACCCACCCGCAGCGCTCTTGAGCATGTCCCCCAGTTGGGAGTCGAATTTTTGGATTTGTGCGCGTCCCCTTTTGCACTCCTCCTCGACCAGCCGTTCGGCCTCCTTCACTGCAGAGCACACGGCACTCGTGCCCTCCACGCACCCCCTCCTCAGCCCTGCAATCAACGCTCGCTGCCTGCCGCAACTCTCACTTTCCTCCTGCAGAGCTGCGACCTGCCGAGCCTCGGAGTTCTTCTTTGCCTCGACGAGGCATTTCTCCATGGAGGCCTTCAACTCGCAGTCTCTGCATGCAGTCAGAGGGAAAGAGGGAGAGAGTGAGAGACAGACCGTCAGGATAGAATAAGAAGCCAACGCGAGCCAATCAACGAACGCATCGAACAAACAAGCAGGCAGGAAGGCAAACCCCCCACCACCTTTCGGTCTCTTCAGCGCCAGCAGATAGATACGCAACCACCCACCCACTCACTCACTGGCTCTCCGACTACTAGCGAATCCAGCCTCCTACCCCACCCCACCCCAGCACTCGACAGACATCCATCACTCACGCCCTAATCCTCATGCACACACCCGGCCATGCATCACCTGCCGACCTCTTCCCGTCTTCCTCCATGGATCCCGCCACTGCCTCCGAATACATACAGAGATTTTATTCATTAATATTTATTTTCTTTCTTCTGTATGTAAATAAATCCAAGGCAGACCTCTTCCCGTCTTCCTCCACGGCCCCCGCCACTGCCTCCAGGCTCTCCCCCACACACAGAGAGACGCGGCTCGCCTCCAAGGCAGACTCGTGCAGACGGGACTGCAGACGACAGGGAGAGGGCAGCGACAGAGAAGAAAGAAAGGAGGAAAGGAACAGGGGAAGATAAATGCATGCAACTCAGACGGATGATGACTCACCAGCCAAGCTGGAGAATCTACAAGCGCCTCACTCTTCCACCGCCCTTCTTCCCTTCAAAGAGCAACTAACTCTCTCTACTGCAGTCCCCTCTTTGACATGTGCCCAGGCAGACCCTATCACTCCAGAAAAGGGAGCGAGTTGTAGCTCTGTCCAGCCCGACTGACGAACCTGCAGCTCTGTCTTCATTTCAGGAACATCGAAGCGAGAGAACTTCAAACAACACATGTCTAGGCTATCTTCAAACAACACACGTCCTGCCCGTCAGACGAACCTGCAACTCTGTCTTCATTTGCTCTTCTCGAGAAGAGTTCCTCTGGGCCGTGTCGCTCTGTCTGCTGATTTTCTCGTGGAGTCCTCTCATGTCCTGCATCGCGTGCCTGCAACCGTTCATTTTCATACAGATTTCTTTTCATACAGAAAATGAATGCATGCGGAGCCCTCTCATGTCCTGCATCGCGTGCCTGCGACCAGCAGCAGAAGACTGACTAAATAAAATTGAAAACAAAGCAATCGAATAAATAGCACGTACTGGCAGGAATGATCAGAAAGAAGCCTGATTGATATTCTTGTGAGCCGGGCTGCTCCCCATCTCCACCACAATCAAAGCCTGGCGTGTTTTCTTTCTCAACGCTTGACAGACGAAATGCACTGAAGGCCAACGGAAACGCAAAGTTCTTCCATCAGGCAAAAACATGAAAACGAACTTGAGGCGTTGTCGCAGTGCCTCCCCCTTTTCGACCAGTCGCGCCTCGCTCTTCTCCTTCTCCGCAACTACGAACGATTCCTCCTCTAGGGCCACGCGGGTGTCCTTGAGCGCCCCCTTGGTCGTCTCCAGTTGCTCCGAGGTCTGTTCCAGTTGCGCCTGCGTCTTCTCATGGGCACTTCGCACCTCCTGTAGCGTCTCCTCCGTCTCTCCAAACAAACGCTGTCAAAGAAGAAAAAAAAGGAGAGGACAAGAAGAACACCAGACACAAAGAGCAACAGAGCGGGGCGGAAAAAAGAAGAAAACGGACAAGACTGAAGCCATATTGAAGCGCAAAGTGATCCAAACAAACTCTCCTGAACATCCGAACTCCCACGCATGCTCGCGAAAGGTCTGCATGACTTCTACAAAAGGTTAAAACTCCCCACAAAACGAAAAGCCACAAGATCGCATGCACCTAACAGAGAAAAAACAGAAGAGAAAATTGGGTACAGACGCAGGAAGAGGAGAGAGAAAGATCCAGACAAGCAGCTTTGGCAACTGGGCTGGTCCTGCCAATCATTTCATTTTTCTTCATTCATTTCCTCCCTCCCGAACTTCACGTTTTCCCTTCTCTTTCCCTCTACGCCCTCCTCCTTTCCTGTCCTCCGTCCCTCACCTCCTCACCTGCAGGTCCTTCAGGTCGTTCTGCTTCACCTTTAGCTCGGACTCTAGCTCGGCCAGCTCATTCTTCTGGGTCTCCTGTGTGTTCTGCATCTGCAGCCACCTGCATGCAGAGAAGGGAGGAGAAAGGAATCAAGAAACCAAGCACGAATGAATCAACAACGTGTGTCTGTCTGTCTGTCTGTATCCGCGAAGCAGGCTGACGCACGCACGTTCCAGCTCCGAGCGATCGATGCCCCGCCCGACCAACGGAAGAGCAGATGAGTGCCTCCCTCCCTCCCTCATGCAGTCAGTCAGCCCCTCTGTCTGTCTGTCTGTGTCACTTCACTTCATCATCACGCCCATCCACAAGGTGACTAGTCTCACAACAGAGACAAAGGAGAAAGGGTGGGAGAGGAAGTCCGCAAAAACGGAAGTCTGTCGCTTTGTCTGACTGTCTTGCAATCAAGAAACACAAGTCCGCGAACACAGAAACACACACACACACACAGAGAGAGAGAGAGAGATAGAGAGAGAGAGAGAGCGGCTGCCTCCCTCCCTCCTAGCCTGCCTGCCGGGGGCCTGACGTTTCATGAGGCACGTTGACCATGCCTTCCTTCTCGCGCATCCACTGGAGTTCCTGCTTCAGACGCTCCACCTCCCCGCTCATCGCCTTGATGGCCATCTGAACGAACGAATTAACGAACGCTCACACGTGCAGCAATGCCACCAGACAACAACAGGGGAGAGTAAGAGAAGAGCAGAACAGTAAAGGACAGGACAGGAAAGTGCGGGTGGAGACGGCACGCCTCTGTCGGCGTGGCAAAGGAAAGAAGTGAGAGGGAACTCTTCTGTCCGAAGGAAAGAGAGAGACACACACACGGAGAGAGAGAGAGAGAAAGTCCATGCATTGCGTGTCTTCGAGTGAGGCCTCATGAGACGTGCTGTGGAACAGAGAAAGTGGGCAGCCATCAATGAGCGTAGAAGAAGGTAGGGACATGTTTTCTTTTTCTGTCCCGCGCATACATACAGACGGTTGACATGGAGCTTGTACTCCAAAAAAATATTTTTTCATGTCAGAAGAAGGCAAGACACGGCAAAGAAAGAAAAAGAGAAACCGTCAAGAGGGCAGCCTTCCTTCACGTGCTGCGTGCCTGTTCTCTCCACGAGGGCGTGAGTTGCTAGACTCTCTTTTCTCCATTATACTTTCCTTGCACACACGAAAAGTCGTTCTGTCTCCCCTTGCTCTTTCTCTGCTCCTCGCGCACCTTCTGTGTCATCTTCTGGTTGATCTCTGGAGAGTTCCGAATGTTCTTCGCACGGTGAGCATAGTCTGCAGGCAAGCAGAACAATATATGTATACATAGAGAGAGAGAGAGGTCACCACCTATGCCCGCCCTCTCGCACTTCCATTGTCAAGTGAATGTGCTCTCTCATCCTTCCTGTTCCCGCTAGCTGCCCCCCCCTCTGCATGCCTCAAGAAAGGAAAGGAGTGGTCCCTGCAGAGGGCCTCAAGGCTGTCTGTCAACAGAGAGAAAGAGCATTGGAAGGGAACGGAAAACTGCACGAGAAGAATCGAGTCGGAGAGTGGTGGAGTGCCTGCCAGACAAGCAGGAAGGAATGGGAAAACGGAAAAGAGGATGGCAAGACTGTTGGTTTGTTTCAGACAGCCCTCCCTGCAGGGACAGACACATCGGCTTGGTTTTCCACGGACAAACAGACAGACAGAGTGGCATGAAGTGCAAAAATTGAAGGAACAACAGAGGGGGCCCTCGAACACTGATGGACCGACCAATCGACAGACCGACCAAGAGTTGAGAGCGTCTCCTCCAGGCAGATGGAGGAGGGAGAAATCGTGGCGACAATGCACGTCTTCGTGCGGCCTCCAAGCGAATCCTATCAAAAAGGGAAGGGAAGATGGGAGATCAGAAAAAAGGGGGGGATGAAAGAAGAGACAGCAAATCTGATCAGAAAAGGAAAGTGGAGCTACGTGGAGTCTGTTGCTGCTTTTCAGTTTCCGTCCAAAAAAGGGGGAAGGACATACCGGAAGGAACAAGTTGATCGAATGCTTCATTGCCTTCCTTCCACCTGACGACTAAAGCCACCGACCAAGAAGGTCCATGAGGCATCGATACATCGACTCGCAGGAACAAGGAAAGAATTCAGGAAAGACAGATGACGAACAGATAGATAGGGGGCACTTTGCTTGCTGTTTTTGTTTCAAACGACCCAATGAAGGAACAAGAAAAATTGCCCCGGAAAGAAAAACGGACTCACTCATTGACGCACGCACGCACGCACCTTGAGCAGTCGGGTCAATTTGGAGTCTCTGTAGGGCACGTGCCCGGCGTGTTCTACGAGTGCATTGATCACCCTCCCCAAAGTCAGA
The DNA here is from genome assembly GCA_018398765.1 of Chromera velia. Classification (NCBI taxonomy): domain Eukaryota; family Chromeraceae; genus Chromera; species Chromera velia. Next base: position 80,638 of record JAHBMJ010000277.1, on the reverse strand, counting down.
AGGGACTGGTTAATCATTCCCGCCTCCTTCGAACGAGCCTTCACCGCCAGGGCACCGGAACGACTCACGTTCTCAGAACCCGCCAGATCCACCAAGTTCAACTTTCCCACCTGCATGCATGCAGAAATAATTAGAAAGAGAGAAGGAAAACAAAGAACGCCAAATGTGTTGAATGGAAGGAAATACGACCGACGCATGAGTGACGACATCATCATGTCTATCTGTCATCACGGAAGGAAATTGAACAGTCAACTCCGTTCGCTCCCCCCTCTGGTCAAGGCACTAATATTCTCTCTGTCGCTTCCCCCTCTGGTCAGTCAGGCTTCTCTCTGTCTCTGTTCCCTTCTCTCGTCAAGGCACTCACCTTCTCCGTTCGCTCCCCCCTCTGGTCAGCCAAGGCATCTCTCTGTCTCTGTTCCCTTCTCTCGTCAAGGCACTCACCTTCTCCGTTCGCTCCCCCCTCTGGTCAGCCAAGCCATCTCTCTGTCTCTGTTAAGGCACTAACTCACCTTCAGCACGTCCTCTCCGTCGGCCGCAGGTTCCTTAAGAAGAATTGTCAGGGTGAAGATGCAGTGGCTCCGGGAGCTGCACTTGTTCAGCTGCGTCTCTGCGGTCCGTCTCCTGTTGATGGCCCCCTCCACGATCTGCAGCACGTCTGCGGGGGAGGCCACGGGCACCTCCTCCAGTTTGTCCACAGACAGGCCCTTCTTCGGGTCCTCGCAGTTCATGATACGCAGGTTCTGCTTCTGCATGTATGGATTCATTTACATACAGAATTCTTTGTATGCATGTATGTATGTACATGCAGGCCCTTCTTCAGGTCCTCGCAGTTCATGATACGCAGGTTCTGTTTCTGCAGCCGACATGCGTATGTATGCATCCCCATTCTCTGTCAATCAGACCGATACACGCACACACACACACACACACATAAACAGAGAAAGAGAAAGTGGGAGAGAGAACAAGAGAGATAAAGAGAGCAAGAAAGAGAGTCTCTTCCTTTCTTCCTTTCGTGTCTGCATGCCGAACCGACCTCTTCAGCCAGAAGGTCACAGAGCTCCTCGTTGTAGATCTCCAGGTAAGAGACCCGCACGGAAAAGTCAGAGGACTCCAGCGAATCGAAAATTCGGCACACAGCCCGGGGGATCACCCCCGCGTTCTCTGTCAGTTTCTTCTCGTTCCGGGTGAAGTTCTTCATATCCCCCTCCATTGTGAATGTCTTCCCAGTCCCGGTCTGGCCGTACGCAAAAATCGTGCAGTTGAACCCGTGCAGCTGCAAACAACAGAGAAGAGAAGGAGAAGAATGGGGGAGGGGGGGAAGGACACTTGATTGGCCGAAAGGGGAAAAGATGGAAGCTTGAGGGAGGGTGCCGTGTGCGAAAAGGGAGGAAGGTGGGTGTCACAATATGTGAAGGAAACGCGAAAAAAAGGAAACCTGTCGGGAAAGAAGGAGACGAACAAGAGAGGGAGACGGTGCAACGACCTCCTCCCTGTATCCAGAGGAAAAACCCTTTCTGAAAGTCTCCATCAGTATCGTGTCCCGCTTACCCCGTCCATCTCTTGCGTTTCTGATACAAATTTCCTTGGTGCCAGACAAACCATCTGACGCATCGCTACTTTCTTGCTCTTCAATTCACGCCTTTGTGTCCGTCTCTTCGGTTCAAACAACAAATCCTCTGATGCATCAACATGGAGGAATTCTGCTCTAACGCGCTGACTAAAAGACATACATACCACTTCATCCACGATCGGAGCGATGTGCTGGCCAAAAACTTCCTCCTGGCTGATTCTGGTGTTGCACACGCCGTCGAACGTGAAGGTCTTCGAGAAACTGTCCGCGATTTTCCTGCCGGGGACCGATTGAGTCACCACCACCTGCTTCCGGTCTACAAGTGTCTGGATAACGTTGAAGTGGTTCGCATCGTTTTTCTCGTTTTCCGATGGGGGTCTGACCCTGCAGACCACCTTCACGTTGACCCCCGCGTCGCCCGAGGAGCCCCCGCCTGTCTTATTGCTCATGATAATCAGCCAAAGACACCGACGAAGACCAAGTCAAACCTGTCTCCAAGTTAATTCGATCGAACAGCGGACACAAAAAAGCAGAGGCTCGTGGTAGCAGTAAAGCTGGTCAAGAGAGGTTCACAAAGAAGCAGGCAAGCGGATTTTCGGATGTGTTTATCTTCCAATCAGAACAGGACGGCAGCCCCGTTCTTGGGCGGAGGAGTTTTCAGTGTGCAAAACTCTGACCCAGTCTGGCACAACGTCAAAAAAGAAAGGCACCTCTTTGGTCAACAAGTGCCCCTGATTGATGCAAGCATGCACGTGGCAGACCACACTGAGTTCTCTTCAGAACTTAGGCCAGCACGGAAGATTGTGGATTGCTTAACGGAAGGATCGAAGGAAAGTTGTCTGACGGATGTGCGCCATTGCGATCATCCCGGAAAGTCGACTGCCAGCGGTGGATCCGAGGGCTTTTACCGCGAGCAGGGCGGGATGGCTTTTTGGGAGGAGGGCCCGCCCCCCGCCCCTCCCCCACGGCCCCCCCCCACATGCAAAGCAGAGAGCAAACTTATCAAAAAACTTATCAATAATTGCAAACCCACAACGAGAGATTTTGTGCAAACTTATCAAAAAACTTGTCAATAATTGCAGACCTACGTACAGCGAGAGATTTTGTGCAAATTTGTTTAAAAACTACTTTTTTAGACTTATCAATAATTGCAAACTCATAGCTACTCATGATGATGATGATTGAGGGTTAAATCCTAAATCTAGCGACGCCAGATCCCAACATTATGTAGTGGCTCATAGAGATTTTATATAAACTTGTTAACCACTTATTGTGACTTACAACCACTGCAACTTGTGAATAGTTATGAATAGTCAATAATTACAGTCACCACGCCTGGTTGCCGCGGGTATAGCGGCCACTGCCCATAGCCTCTGCCAGGGGCCCCTGTAAGTTAGGCTGTAACCCCGGATGGCGGGATACTTCTACACCCGACCCAGACCAGACCAGACCATACCATACCCCCCCCCGCGCCCGAACAGCTATACCCTCAAACTGGTCTTTCACCATCGAGTTAAAAAGGTGGGTGCCTTGAAATGCTTCGCTTGAAGGTGAGTGCCCTGACTTTAATGCCGCAATATGATTTTCTTTTTTTTTTCAATTTATTCGGAATATTCCGTCCCCTCCCCAATCATCATCACAGAGCTCACCGCCCGGTATCAACCTGCAAGCCGCAGCCCTGTAGGCCGAGAGTCTGCCACAATGCAATGCAATGCAATCAAACACCTGCTGCATGAGTCTTATTTAGAACTAGGCTAGATCCGCCCCTCATACACGGGGATGCGGCATGCATAACAAAAACCTCAATCACACACGTCTTATTTAGAAAAAATGAGAAAAAATGTTGCTCTTTTAGCGGAAAGTCGCGCACTTGAGTAAAGGAGCCGAAGTTTCTTACCGCCACTGAGCCGATCCGCTCTGCCAGACTTACTTCCGCGCGCCTTGCGCGCGATCTGATTATAATGCCGGTGAGTGTCGGCGAAGGGCCTTAAAAAGAGTGCTTTTTCGTGCCAAAAATGTCCATAATCTGTCTCCTCCTCTCATGCAGTCTTCGTCCCTTTCCAATCGGTCCGGCGGGCATTAATTGGAACACACTGCAGATCTTCTCAGTGCAACAGGTTGGTGTCGAAGACAAGATTGTCTGAGATTGTCTGTGAGGTGAGGGAACGATGTGGTGTGGAGGTGCGCGTCTCCTTTTTGTCGTCCTCTTGTCCGCAGTCTCCTTACCGGCTGTGTGGGCATTCCGGGTTGTCCGCGTCGGAAAGGGACTGCACAGGCCGCAGTCTTTCTCACGAAGCAGGACAGTGTCTGCCCGTGTTGACGGGGCCGAGCTGTTTGTAAGCAGTTCTGTGGTTCTGTACGGAAAGAAAAAAGGGGGCGGTGGAAAAAAGGGAAAAGGGGGGAAAGATGAGGACGAATCAGACAGTGGGGGTGCCCAGGCAAACGACGCGGCAATGCAAGCAGCAAAGGATGAGTTGAAGGCCTGCAATGATAAGATGAAGAAGACTATGGATTCGCTCTCTGAGCAGCTGAGCGGGATCCAAGCGGGGCGTGCGAGTCCCCGTCTCCTTGATAAGGTGGAGGTGGAGATTTCAGAAGACGATGGTTCCAAGTACAACCAGCCATTGAAGTTTATTTCAACCATTACAAGCCCTGACCCTTCAACGCTGCAAGTGAACTGCTATGACACGAGGCACACGGTCTTTGCGGAGAAGGCGATCATGACGCAGGAGTCGGGGATGTTGGCGAGAAATATGGGGGATCATCTGATTGTGAAACTCCCCATCATGACACAGGAGCGCAGGCAGGAGCTGCAGAAAAAGGCGAAGACGATCTCCGAGGAATGCAAGGTCCGTGACCCAGGGTTCAAGGGGGGCTGTTTGTTTAGAAGAGTCTGAAGCAATATGGAGAGACACCAGAGTTATGGAGACGGATTGGGAGTGTGTGTGGGAGAGAGGGGAAGAGTTGAGGAGACGGGTGGGGGCTGTGTGAGAGGCAGAGAGTAGAGTTATGGAGACGGATTGGGGTTGTGTGTGGGAGAGACGGCAAGAGTTGAGGAGACGGGTGGGGGCTGTGTGAGAGACAGAGAGTAGAGTCATGGAGACGGATGGGGGTTGTGTTTTATTGGTCTGTCTACCTTTCTGTTTGTCTGTGTGTCTGTTTGTCTTGTCTGTCTGACATATAGTCTGTCTGTCTGTGTGAAACACAGGAAGTGAAAAATAAAAGAAAAGATGAAACAATCTGTCTGTGTGACTTCAAGTGATCACGTGAAACCTCATCGAGGGAACAGACGCAATGCGAGGCGCTTAAGTCTCTGTGTCTCCTTGGGGCCCCCTTCCGTTTGCCTGATTGTTGGTGCTTCGGTTGACTGTCGAACTGTTTTTGTCTGGTTTTATTTGTTTCAAAAAGAAAAAGAAAGGAAAAGGAAAAGTAAAAAGGAAGTCATCTAGTGTGCGTGGTCTGTTTGTCTGTCAGGAGAAGGAAAGGGAGAAAAGGAAAGAACATGTAGTCCGTTTGTCTGTTTATCTTTCTGTCTGTTTGTTTCTCTGACTCTTTGTCTGTCTGTCGGCCTGCCTGTCTGTCTGGTCTGTCTGTCTGTCTCTCTGTCTGTCTGTCTGGTCTGTCTGGTCTGTCTGTCTGCCTGCCTGCCTGCCTGTCTGTCTGAGTGTCAGGTTTGAAAGGGAAAAGGAGGAACAAGAAAAAAAGAAGTCATTTATTCCGTCGGTCTGTCTGTTGTTTGGAGTACAGCATTCTTTCTTCGTAGCCAGCGTTGTTTGGTGATTCTTTATTTGTTTATCTTTTGCCTTTTGTTCTTCCCTTCTTTGAATACCTTGTACGCAAAAAGAAGGAGCAAACGAAAATTAAAGAGAAAAGGAAAGAGAGAGAGAGAGAGAGAGAGAGAGAGAGAGTCATTCCGTCCGTCTATCTGTCTTCTGTCTGTACAATGGAACGGAATGAAGGTCGGAACAGGCGGAAAGGTTCGAGAGCCCTCTTGAATCTGTGCAGAGGGAGAGAGAAACGTAAAGGTCAAAAGAACCACACAGCAAATGGTGCGAGTGGAGTAAAAGAAAACAAAAGAAAAGAAAAGGAGGGGATAAGATGAGATGAGATGCGATAGGGAAAAGAAGGATAGAGGCAAAGGACTCAAAGAGATGGAGTGAGTGAGGAGAGTCGGGCACATGGAATTCAGGGAAGTTGATTGCAAAGAGAGAGGGCAACTGCGGGAGAGAGTGTGTCTAGCCGGGGACTTTATGGTTGGGTTGGATTGGTGTGGCACATAATTAAGTGAAGAAGACCGTCTCCTTATCGAGTCACCGTTAAGGGTGTGAATGCCTCTCTCTCTCTCCCTCTCCCTCTCCCTCTATGTGTGTGTGTATGCGTGTATGCGTCAGAAGTAGAGGCATTGAAATTGACTCGGTGTTGCATAGATTGTCGAAACAAACAGACCTGCCTCCGACGTGCATTGCCGCTAACTGCTAGACGCCTAGAAACACGCCGATAGCGATGGCGTATGAGGATGATGATGATGCATGCGAGCCAGGAGCAGCGACTGTGTGTCATTACTGCGTCCTGTCTGTACACGTGCAGGTGAGTCTGCGCACTGCCCGTCGCGACTCTGTTGACAAGATCAAGAAGAGCGAGAAAAAGAAGGAGCTTAGCGAGGACCAGAGCAAGACCTTCCAAGAAGACATCCAGAAGTACTTAGACGGTTTCATCAAGAAGGTCGACCAAGAAACCAAAAAGAAGGAGGAGGAAATTATGAAAGTATAAAAAAAGAGAGACAAAGTCATGATCAGCTGAGCAGACTTGTCAACAGGTCAAAACCAATTAAAATGAGAAATAACCTAGGAAATAACTTTTAAAAAGATTTTTTTTTGTATTTCTATACCGCGTACACTTGAATTTTGTAATTTCGTCACAGGATGCGATTCGGGATTTATTTTTTTTTTTTTTTTAAAGTTTTCAGATGCATGCTGGGGGCCCCCAACATGTTGGGGAAGGGGCCCCGGCACTCTACTTCTACGCCTAACGACTTTCCGGGGCCCGATTCAATTTGCCAGTGTTTGAAATTCAGATTCAGATCTGACAGACTAAATTTTATCAGATGTGAATCTGAATTTTGAACAAATTGAATCGGGCTCCGGAAAGTCGTCGGGCATGCAAGTGGAGTGCCGGGGCCCCTTCCCCAATATGTTGGGGGCCCCCAGCATGTATTTCAAAACTCATTTTTTTTCATCCGAAATTAATCCAAATCAAGTGCGCTGTGCAAATTTCAGCCGAACGCGGTATAGTTGCACCTATAACTGGTTAGGTTTGAATGAAAGTGTAGCTAGCGACATTAATTACTGACTCGCACTATTACCGACTTGGGTACTTTTGTGTGTACACATACATATTATTATATAACATATATCTAGTACATATATAGACTTATCTAGTACATATCCTACCATCAATCATCTATCACTGCATGGAAGTACATGGAAGGTGAACGATTTCAAAAACGGATAACCTCAGGAGATTGATCAGCAAAATCTTATTATCAATTCGATACTAGCTTTAACTAGCTCTCAGCTGCTAAGAACCAAAGAAAAACCAAGCGGCACCTAGCGGTACTAACTTACTACTACCAAACGGCTTCTGTGAAGCAAGAGTGTGAATCATTATGTGATTCAGCAACAGTGATTGAATGCATGCCAACAGGAGAAAAAGAGAGCGGTCATGCAGGAGGTTTAGCATTTAGGAGAAGTACATATTGACCTATATTTGAGAATCTGACGTTGTCTAGGACGTCGTACTAAGTCTTCTTAAGTCTCCTGGCCCCGGAGTTCTTGGAAGTCCAAGGCTTCAAGCTTTCAGCTGAGACTCTGATAACATTGCATAAGCCAGGAATAGCCAGGAAGGCGATGAAGGACGAAGGAAACTTAGTAACTGTGTATCGCCGGATTATGCCGGATCATTTTCGCTCACGTGCGCTGCAACATGCATACTGCAACAACGCACGCATGCATGCATGCAACGTGCGCTTTCAATGTTGCATCATAACTTGCATGCATGCAATGCAACACTCATCGTCGCGATCGTGCGCGATCGTTCAAAAATGTCGATCGACATATATATAGCGATACATACGTTTTTTCAGATGCGGAATGATGCACTCGAGAACTGGAAGCATGCAGAGCAGACGGTACAATAGGGAAGATTGAAAGGCACCCCAGCGGCCGTCAACGAAGGTGACTGCAAGGCTTGTGGATCAACTGGAGCAAGAGAAACTACTGCTCGAAGTGCAGAGTGCTACTCACAGTATGTGCGTTGAATGTCAGACTGTTCAAATCATTTCTTCCAGCTGCCACGCGTCTTCTCTCGAGATTCCGCAATCTTCCTCTCAGACTCCTATAGCTCTTCTTCTTTCGTTCCGACGCCTTCTTTCTTCCTCAGCCAGACTGTAGACTGTCAGACCGGGTGGTGACACCATCTGGGAGTGAAATTTCACCACAAGAAAACAGGTGTTGTTCAGAGCCTCTTCTGTCTTGCTCTCTTCCTTTTTCTTCTCACTTGTTTGCTGAGAGAAAGACATGGGTGACAACAGGAAACGGGAGCACTGGGTGGTGCGAGACTGCCTCAATTTCTTCAACCCCAACCTCAGGGGCGCTGACCACATGCACGCCAGGTAGGACGGCTGGGCACCCCTGACAAAAATCTATCACTCCTGTGCCAGCACGATCAGGGGGGAGTCCAAGAAGAACGAGAGGAGGGAAAGAAATGAGCTCGAGAAGATCCTCAGGATCAACGGCGCCCAATTTGAGATCTCCCATGATAGGCTGAGCGTCAAGAGAAGGGACTGGAAGACATTCCTTGCACCCAAGAGTCACCAAATTTGCACATCTGTCCTCTTTGGAAACAAATGCACTGCGAGGTTCAGAACAGTCGATGCCTGCCCTCTAGCCCACACCCCTGCCTCCTTCTTCCCAAAGGAATATAAGGAATCCTACTGCGACATCCACTACCGCCACATCCTTTTTCCCTGTTTCCCCTGCCCGTACAGGCGTTTCTGCCATCTCGCCCACTCGAAAGGCGAACTCCACCCCAACCTCCAAGAAACCCTCCCTGAACCTACCGTCGCATCCCTCTATGAGGCACTGGGCCTCGAGATGGGCCTCGGGCGTCGCCCTCTTTTGCTAAGACCCCGCGGGAGCGATAAGCCCAGAGTTCCCTGCAAGTGTGCAGTCCTTCTGGGCCCCGGAAAGTGTCGCCGTGACCGATATGCCGATGCACACCACCCCAAGGAGATCGATCAGACCCATAGAGTGGAGAATCTGATGTAAATGCAGGCCAATTTCTGTGAGAGGGCCACCGACGCTTAGCCCGAGAAGTGGCCCTTCAGGTGTCCCTACGGGAAGGGCCACTGCATGTTTCCCCACACCGACAACCCAAACGACCCCGAACTAAGATATTTCAAAACAATCGCAAAGAGCATTCGGGAAGGTTGCATTGGCAACCTGCGGAACTTTCTGTTCACCAGCTTTAATTGCAGGCAGATGAACATGAAGCTCTCTGATGTCGCTGCGTTGTTGAGCATAGTAATCAAATCCCACCAGACGGAGGCTGGAAACGTCCTCCTTGAGCGCCTGGCGACAGGGGCGGGGGTAGGGGGGGAGCAGTTGGACAGGGACAATTTGATGACCTCCCTGAACCTAAGTACCACTTGAAAGTTTAAGCCGTATTTTTTGATAAGCTTGAAAGTCCGCACCGCAGGCGCGGATCATTTACGGTATCTTGAAAGCCAAAGCCGCATATCTGGACGGTGTCTTGACCGTATACGCCGCAAGCGTGGACGGTCTTTTGAAAAACAATGCCGCAGATAGAAACCATCTTGACTATATTTTTTCAAGTGGTACTTAGGTTCAGGGAGGTTAATTTGATGCTCGAATACGCCCTTCTGAGCAAGGGCAACATATTCGAGCAGTGCCTCCATTGGTGTGAGATGAACCCCACACGACCGTTCCCCTGCCTCTTCTCTTTTTTCGATTTCCTCTGCCAGAAAGGGATTCATCGAAACATCCTCAAGCTGGAGCTCGTGCACGATATGGCAATCAGACGGTCAGTCGGCAGGGAGGGAGGGAGGGAAGGAGAGAAAAGAAATAAATGCATGCATACACGCGTGTCTCTCTGTCTCTCTCTCTCTCTCTCTCTCTCTCTCTCCCTCTCTCTCTCTGTGTGTGTGTGTGTGTATGTATGTGTGTGCATGTGTGTGTACATGTATGTATATATGTGTGTATGTGTGTGTGTGTATGTGTGCGTATATGTGTATGTGTATGTGTTTATGTCATGGGCACCTGTGCGAAGTTTTTGTTTTCAGATTTGCTGAATGACTCAATCGTTGTTCTTTTTGATTCACCTTCTTCCCTTCCTTTCTTTCTTGTTTCTGTTTGTCTGACTCTACAGCTTCAACCGCCCTCTCCTGTACCCTCGTGTGCCGCGGGGTGACTGGTCCCGCCTAGGGTCCCACCTGTTCCTGTTCAGAGACGCAATTCGGAGAGAGGAAGAGGAGACGTCAGAGTTGAGGGAATCGATTGCCGCTGCTGAGGGGACAGAAGAGTATGTGGACCTGGAGTTGACGAATCTGCTCCACGCAGTTGTCTCCGATGCTGCCGGGGAGGCCGTAGAGAGGATAGACCACCCCCTCAACCGTCTCCCCCGCACCCCCCTTGAGATCTTCCAGCGGATCTACCTCGAAACAGCTCATATTGATTCAGAGAACGCAATCGTCAGGGAGCTGACGTGGATTTACGAAAAGAAAGGGGCATACCCCGAACTCGTCTCCCCCTTTCTGCACTGGGCCTTCTGGGATAAACCTACGGTGATGTTCGAAGTCGCCGCGTACCAATCCCAACTTGACGGCAACCCCCACGCCCTTCAAGCCATTCCCTCCTTCCAACACCTGATTGAGGACGAGGAGGGGTGGGAGGATCTGTGGGAATCGGGGGAGGGGAAGAAGAAGAAGAGAGACAGAGATCAGAAGAAGGAAGAAAAGAAGAAGCCAGAAATCTTTGGTGAGTAGAGGGGATTCAATCCACACAAACTCGACCCCGTTCCCTTCACTGCCCAGGTACGTGCCTGCGCCCTGAGTCTCATCCTCACTTCCCCTTCCTTCGCCAAAGAGACAGTCCGGATCTTAATCAACAACCTCAGGGCGTCTCCCCTCCGCTCCCCTCCTTCCTCTGCAGCCATACCTGGGCGGTGATCGTTTCAGACGACCCGCTCTTTTCTCTGCACAGACCCACGAAGCAGTTGCCTACCTTCTGGAATGGTCAGGCAAGGCCGTGGAAGACGTGGGGGGGGGGATCACAGACGCCAACGGCAGCACTCTCCTCCATGCAGTCTGCGCGTGGAGTCGTGAGGAAGCCAAAGCCGGTAACCGTTTTAGGAGGCCTCAGTAGAAGAAAGAGATCCACTCGGGAATGCTCCTTCTTCAGAATTTTTCTGTTGAAATGATCAGAACAATGATGTTCCAGAACAACGCATAGAATCACAATCCCAGAGACGTTGCAGAACGCAAAGGCAACACAGATGCACAGCTTCTCTTAGAATTTTTGGATCGTCATCCCTCTGCAGGTCTGAATGATGCCCTTGCATGGATTCAGCGCGGTGCACGGCCTGCCGTCCGTTGAGAAAGAGGACGGGAGGCCCAGTAATAACACAACTGCACCAAGAACTGCACCATTTAAGAATTGATATCAATTTTATCATCTGGCATGCATATAGACACATACGATTAGACAGTCACAGCGGCAGTAGATTTCTCGAATTAGATTTCTGAATAATCATAAACAAATTATAAATCAGTCATGACAGTTATGTTATAATTTCTATAGTAAAAGTTTTGTAAAGAATCTGGAACAATACTGTTTAATTGAAACTTATTTTTAAAAAAATTACACTGATCGAGGTTTAAAATTATGTATATCTAGATATATATCCATAAGAAAACCACCTATGTACTACTTAAGTTTATCATAGAGTACTACAAAGTCTCAGACTTAGTCTCTACTGACCCTCTATAAGTCTTTAGCTATAAAAATAGCTGCTGCATGCATAAATTAATAGACTCACATCTTTTGGTGCCTGTCTCACAAACTTTTGCATGACTTGGAATATATGTGTCATGTCCATCATAGTCCATGTAAACACTGGCATTATAAGTTATTATTAAACTGTTGTATATTAAAACTTAAATTGAATAAGAAAAAAGAAGATCATCTAAGAGTTTATATTTGGATGAGGAGAGCGGTGGCATCTCTGAGTCCCTCAAACAAGTCGGTGGGGACTGGCTGGGAAGACTCTAGCCAGAACCTAGGCCAGAACAGTCCCAGGTTCCCGCCGACTTCAAGTGACTTGTTTGAGAGACTCAATCTACCGTCAACTTAAATCAGAGATGCTACCGCTCTCCTTATCCAAATATCAACCCTGGGAAGTTGAGTACTAGAGTCTTGGTAGACCGTAGACGGAGTCATAAAAAAAAAGAACCAGATCAATGCGAGTGTAAAGAGGATCAAATGAATGTAAAGAGGGCCGTTGGGCCCCCTGGGTGGCTAAAAGGATAGTCCTATTATGGTTCTACCTCAAGTAACTTCTACTAGAACTTCTACTGTATCAGATTTAAAATTCTAATATGATATGTATTTTTATAGGAGGGCTCAGGGCAGTACACCAAGCAGTGCAAGCATTAGTACTAGTAGATCTCTAGGTAGATCCCCTTGTCACGCACCTGTAGATTCAAGACTAGATTGAAATATAAAAATTGATTTTCAAATTTCAATCTAATCATTAAAAAAAAACTTAAGTTATATGTAAAGGCTCGAGGCTATATTAATTAGCTATATAAGTGGTGATTCTGATGGTCTATGCATGATAGCTAGCTAAAGATCTGTAATACCATAGTCACAGTGCATATATAGTTAGCCTAAAGATAAACTATCTTAAAGTTTGATGCACTATAGTCTATTCAGAAGCCCGACGTGTTCTCATTCTAGTTCTCCTTTGTGAGTAAATTCGAGCGTGGGTCTAAGCAGCGGACCAGCGGTGGATTTTTTCGATCATGGAACATTTGTTTTGACTTCTTAATGTGATTCCAGAAGCCGTGCAAGGTCTTTCTGCTGAAGAGGCTTAAGCAGCACCTCATGTGCCCCTGCCTCAGTGAACACCTCTCCGTGTGCGGCATCTCCAGTGTAACCGACCAGCAGAGGCACCAGCTGCCCTTCCCCATCCCTCCCTTTGTCGTTGAAATGCTCTTTGATTATCTTCACTGCCGCCGGCCCTTCCATACGTGCCATGTTCTTGTCTATCAAGACCATTCGAAACGATTCCCCCCTCTTCACCACCATCTCGACCGCCTCGTCCCCATCTTCTGCAGTCTTGACAGAGAACCCCATCCTTCTCATCACTGCACTCCCTGCCATCAGACAGAAACGATCATCGTCTACCAGCAGCACATCCGCAGTCAGAGGAGGGCTCTTGGAGGGAATCCGACGATCACTTGGGCTTTTTTCTTCTGGGAATTCGATTGAGGGGGCAGACGGGAGAAGGTGGTCGTCGTCTTTGTTTGCAGGAAATGTAACAGCAGTACCCTTTGTGCTTTTTCTCCTTCCACTTCCCCTTTGCCCCCCCTCCCTCTCTTCCTTCGCCCCCCGCAAATCCAGCGACAAAGAATCCAAAAACCGTCTCGAGGGGGAAGCGAATGTCAGGGCTCTGCTCTCTCTTTGAATAAAATTCGGTGGTAACTGTGGGTTGGGGCGGGAGAGACGACGCATAGATGGACCGGGAGCCGAGGGAGGGGGGAGCCGTCTCCTTTCATCACTGGGAGTCTCGGGTGGCGGTTTGAAAAGCTGACAGCCCGACGTGACAGACCACCTGGGAGAAAACCCGGCAGACTCTCTGCGGGCTTTTTCCTCCTCTGCCATCTCCCCCTCTGTCCCTGAATCCCTTTCCTCCAATTCGGATTCCGAGCTTTCTTCATCAGATTCAATTTCTTCCGCCCCCACTTCCTGACGACCCCCCGTTTCAACTCCCTCTTTCGGATGCACAAGAGGCAACAAGACCTCAAAGAAGAATGTACTCCCCTCCCCCCTACCTTCTGATTCCACTCCTATCCGCCCACCCGCATGAGCCTCCACAAAGCTCTTGCAGATGACTAAACCCAACCCTGTGCCCCCCCCATTCTGAAGCTCTCCTGCCCTAACTTGACCGTAAGGTTTGAACAACTTTGACATCTCTGCCTCGCTCAAACCAGGCCCAGTGTCACTCACAGAGACACGTAAGACGGCCCATTTATTTTCTACTGCCACTGGCTTCTGTCCTTCCGGCAGAATCGGTGGGCTGTCAGTCTGAGATAGGGAGAGGATTCCCGAACAACTGGATCCTCTCCGCCCTCTCTCCTCCTCTCCACTGACTATTCTAACTGCACTTGCCCATTGTTTCTTGTGTGTTTCTAAAGAGGAAGAGCCCATACTTTCTGGACTCTCTGTTTTCTCTGCCTCTGTTGGTTTTCTCACCCTACACCGCAGCGTGACTGTCCCACTCTTTGTGAACTTCCGCGCATTGCTGAGAAAATTGGCCACTACCTGATCTAATCGAACAAAGTCAGCTACCCCCTCCGGGTCCCTCTCCAGAAGTGCCGCCGCCTCTTCACATTCTGTCTCGAAGTGCCAATTGAATGACACTTTCTTTTGGAACAGAGGTTTCGCCTGCCCGGCCAGACGAGCAACCCATGTGCGAAGATTCAAAGGACGAAACGAATATTCCAACCCCCCCTTATCGAGCTTCTCGAGCTGAAGCACATCGTCGCAAACACCTCTCATCTTTTCAAATTGGGGAATCAAAAAGTCTGTCAGCTGCTGGAGCCGCTGTGCGGAGGTTTGGGTGGCGGCGCGCAGGACCAGTGGGTGGTTTTTCTTCTTCGCAATCTTCATTAATTCTTTGATTGTCTCATGAAACTCATAAACCAAAAGACTGGCCCCGGAAAGCGGGTTTCTCATTTCGTGCATGATATACGAGAGAAATCTATCCTTTGACAGCTCTGTCTTTCGTCTCAATAATACCTCCCCTGCGACTTCCCAAAGAGCCAAAACCGACAGATACCGGATTCCGACTGCCATTACTGTCTGCGCCGCCGCACCTGCACAGACAAACTTCAGCCCCTCCCCGCTCCCGAGCCCATCTGCTGTCTCGAATCCGAACACACCACTCAGCCACCAGAAGAGGGTGTCAGTCAGGTTCAACAGCCAAAAGTGGGACTCAGAAAAGTGAAGGACACCCATCACCATTTTGAGTGCGAGGCCTGCGTCCACTCGCACACACACACACGTGCCCCATACCGCAGCAGTGTCCCCATCTGTCGATGCATGTGTATTGGGATATGTCACTACATGCCTACTCCAGGGCCTCATGCAGGCCTCGTGTAAAGCCCACAAACGCAGACGCAGACCTCGACCCGACTTCCTCGTCTCTCTGAGCCTCTGCCGCACATTATAATATAAAAAATTCCGCACATTCCTCAGAACTGTTTTGTGAGTTCTGAACCGGTTGACACGTGCTCACTCACTTTGAAATCAGCTGTGCGTATTCTAGCCGGAGATGCGCAAGTATGTGCAAATGCGTCGCAACACAGTGCATCCAATATATCATACAGACAACAGAGAAAGGTCAGGCAATTTCAACGTACCGTTGCCGCCGTAGAGAATCAGCTTGATCGCCCCCAGTGGCGGGACCCAGTGGGCAAGCGCGGTGTGATGAAGCGCAATGCCGGTGAGAAAACCGATGGTCGTCTTCAGCTCCTTCTCTCGCGTGGTCGAAACTCGAAGAAACAGAAGACCGGTGTGGCCCTCAAGGAAGGTCAGGACACAGGCGCCAACAGCACCGATGGAAAGGATGGCCATCTTGGTGTCATAGATGCCGGCCAACCAGAGAAAACACTGATTTACCATCACGAAGACGCCCATGGGGGTCAGAGTCTTCGAAAGCTTCTTCCGCTGCACGTCATATCACACGGATCGAAGAACTTTTGTAGCATACACTCGCGGACATGTAGCTCAAACGAAGAAATTGATGCCTGCAGGCCGCCCACCTGTTTCTCGAAGCAGTCACTCCGGACAGCTTCCGACTCCTCTGGCTCCAAACCCTGCGTCTTCATTTGTTGCTGCCCTCGACGTTGAGAAAGGACTTCGACCGTATCAGGCCCAACTAAGTCCTTTCTTTGAATTTGTGTTCGTCAGCTTGCTTGTCTGTATCAATCCAGAGTGTACGATTGTCAAGATGTTGCCAAAGGATACTCTGTCGGGCGGGTCGATCGGAGGGCGTGACAAGCAGCGCAAAAGGGCTCTGAGAGAGTCTGAGCGCACACTCATAGATCGAAGAGATGTGAGTAACAGTAACTATCTGTCAAGTAATTGTTTGTGAATCAGTCTAAACTGCATGCCGGACACTTTAATGCATGTCGGAAGATGATTTCTATTTTTTCCCAATTTATTCGGAATTTTTAGGAATTTTCCGTCCCCGCATTGTATTAGTTTTTCAAGCCATGCAGTCGCGCAGTAAAGGAGCCGAAATATGCATGCTGCGAGCTGCGTCATGGGGGTGCGTTATGCGTGCGTCAAGGATGCATGCTCCGGAATGATCCGGAATGGATCTTGGGATTGCCAACTGCACACATCAAGGAGTCACTGTCCAGTCAATAATTGCCCAGTGACTTCATTCGTGTTCAAGGTCAGCTTGTAGTTGTGGTGTTTCTACATGGAAGCACAGATTGTCATTCATAGATTCTTGCAGCTGCAAGAGTCGTTCATCGCCGTAGATTGACATGTCCACTGCATGCATAGTTGAGAGTTTCCTGGATCGCGAAGGAAGAAATTTGAGAACCCGTCTACGTCCGAGGTGTGAGACTGTGCTCTTTCTGTACACGTCTGGTAGCTTCTGAAGAAAGGCACTCACCTTTTTGCTGCCTCGGATGGACCCCGCACTCTCGCCTGAACCCTCACTAAGAATTTCCGTCTCCGTCTCCAACGGGGCGTGTTTCTAGTTCGACCTGCCTGCCTGACAGACAGACTGGAGCATCCAGATGCGAACCCTTTGCCCTCATCCCTCCCTTGCTGTTCTTCTGCCACGGAAGAACGACCATGAAGGTCTCCTTGCTCCCGAGTTTGCCGTATCTCATGTGACCGTCTCCTCGGACGCACAAAGCGGGGCATCGCGAGTTCATCAGACGTCCCGCTTCCGTCTCTCCCGTAGTCAGAGAGGCCCTAGAGTCCGTGTGCGTCTTTTCCTCCAGACCTTCTGCTCGTGTTCCTTCGGGCTGATTGGCTCGAATTCCTACGACGTCTCCGCCCTCCTGTCGACGGACGAATTCAAAACAGGGGAGGGGAGTCAACCAACCGGAATTGGGGGGGGGGGAGATTCGTCCCCTCCTCAATTTCGCTTCGCGTCGGTTTCACCTCTCATTGGGTTGTTCTTTTCGAAGGGTGAAGGACTGCAGAATCCGTTTCTGTTGACGGTGCTGCGATCTGGCTGGGTTTTGATTTGGGATTCTGAGAGTTTGGATTTGCGTCATGTCGTTAGGTTGGGAGGTGCCCGAAAGGGAGACGCGCTTTTGTTTAGTCATGTGTGCGTGGTCTCCGATCCCATGGGAAGTTTATTCGTTCAAACGCACCGGCGTGAGATGGGAGCCTACTCTCTCTCGCGCTTGGGCATGACGGGAGAGGACGAAGAGTTCGGATGGGGTGCCTGTTCATGCACTTCACATACATTGCCCGGAATCCTTCAGGGACTTCCTACGTGTATCGCTGCACACCCCTCTCTTCCTCTTCTTTTCTTTGGGACACAAAGTGGCCGAGTGGCCTTGTGTATAGGCCGCAATTTTCCTGTGCCCTTGGAGGGCGCGGGACGGAGGGAGCGCGCAAGCTTACAGCCGGTAGCGTGGATTTCAATCGGTGCTGCGGTGTCCGCCGCCAGCGTTGGGCTCCAGCCGAAACGTCAGGTCCGTCTCTGTCTTCTCCTTTCCCTTATTGTTGCTCACTCAGCAAAGACGTGCGTACACCCGTTTTCATTTTCGTCAGCGTGTCTGCCCGCTCAAGCGCGTAGTTAAGTGCCGATCAAGCAGCCTCTTTGGTGGAGGATAAGGAATGCAGTAGCAATGACCGTAAGGAACCGCGTCGTGAAAAAAACTGACATAACATTTTGCTGCCTGCCTGCCTGCCTGCCTGCCTGGTTGTTGTCTCCTCTCTGCAGTCCGTGCAGGGCGCAGGCGGGGCTGCCTTGCTTGCGGTGTCCTGCGTCTGTCTCTGCAGAGAGCGACCGCTCCTCGCGTGCGCCGCTGTCTCAGGCGCCGTGTGCGTGTGGGATTTCGGGAGTGCGGCCCGAGAGGCAGTGGGCGGACCCAGAAAGGGGGGCAGGAAAAGTGGGCGGAGGTCGGTCGCGAATTTAAGGGGCAGGTAGGGATGGATGGATCTGGGGGGGCAAGTGAGAGAAAACCCCAGGTTGACTCTGTTGGATGTTTTCGTTCGTTCAGTCGTTTCGTTGCGACTGTTGTCTGTGTGTGTGCGTGAGTGCTTGCATGTTTGCCCCACAGAGAGAGGGGGGGGNNNNGGGGGGGGGGGGAGAGAGAGAGACGGAAGGAAAGAGAGAAGACCCATATACAATCCATACACCTGTACTGAATTTGCATCTTTCTTTCTTTCTTTCTTTCTTTCTTTTTCTTTCTTTCTTTCTTTCTTTCTTTCTTTCTTTCTTTCTTTCTCTTTCTTTCTTTCTTTTTCTTTCTTTCTTTCTTTCTTTCTTTCTTTCTCTTTCTTTCTTTCTTTCTTTCTTTCTTTTTCTTTCTTTCTTTCTTTCTTTCTTTCTTTCTCTTTCTTTCTTTCTTTCTTTCTTTCTTTTTCTTTCTTTCTTTCTTTCTTTCTTTCTTTCTCTTTCTTTCTTTCTTTCTTTCTCTCTCTCTCTCTCTCTCTCTCTCTCTCTCTTTCTTTCTTCCTTCCTTCCTTCCTTCCTTTCTTTCTTTCTTTCTTTCTTTCTTTCTCTTTCTTTCTTTCTTTCTTTCTTTCTTTCTTTCTTCCTTCCTTCCTTCCTTCCTTTGGCTTCTTTGCTCTATGAATCACGGGTTGGTTGCATGGAGTAAGAGATCCATCGATGATCTGACAGACATGGTGGGTCCTCCTCCTTCTCCCGGTCAATGAATCATCGCAGGAGCAGCGGGTTTGGCAGACAGCAGGAGGACCAGAGAGGCGTCGTTGCGGTCTCTCTGCCCAGACCTGCCAGTCCACTGGGGGCACCCAGACCGGTCACGGGCCTCTCGTTCGCTTTGTCCTCCTCATCTAGATCTGTCCTGCTGGCTCTCTCCCCTGCAGCAGCCATACATGCGGCTGGAGTGCCTCTGACTACAGAGGAGAGGGAGGGGGGGG
>JAHBMJ010000277.1:36973-61610 GCA_018398765.1 Chromera velia | reverse complement strand
GGGGGGGGGGAGCCTCTAGGTCTGGCAGGATCTTTGCGATGGTTCGCTCTAGGTCTGAAGGGGGGTTCCGAGAGCCTAGGGAGAGCGGCATCGCAACTTGGCGTCTCTGGAACAGGGCCAGGGGGGATGTCTGTACAGGGGGGAAAGGAGGCGTTCCCCCGAGAGTTTTCTCTGTCTCCCTCTGGATCCGGAATCCTTCTGTTTCTTTCGGGCCTCAACGTTCTTTGTACGCGTTTTGTGGATTCAGCAGATGAGAATGGAGAGGTCAGAGCGGTGACAGTTGCCGAGGAGTTAGTTGCAGAGGCCGTGACAGGAACATCTGCAGATTGGGGTGCAGGTGGAGCGAAGCGTTTTTCGCCTCCCCGAGATTGCATTCATTTTGAGGAAATCCTTGAGGGGTGCAAGAGAGAACCGGGGTCGAGTGGTGTGTTTCCGTTCGTCTCCGGAGGTACTCTTCATTTATGGCAGAGTGGATCTGGCAGTTCGAGATCTTTGCCTGTTGAGGGGGTCCAGGGCGGTATTGTTCCTCCTCCTCCTCCTGCTCAGTCGGGAATTTCGGGGCTGGAGATCGTCTCTCGTGATGTCCAGTGCATCTATGACTTCCTTCGTGGTGATGAAGGAGGAGATAGTTTCTTCCTTCTTGGTATCAGTGTGAAACGCGAAGCCGTTGGAGATTCGACTGTTCACGTCTCTGAGGAGACTTGGGTCGTTTCTGAGAAGAGAGACGTCATCTGGAGGGGGGACGCCGCTTCTGACGCTGCTTTTCTCACCAGTCAGTCAGTCAGTTACAATGGAGGGAGGAAGGGAAATTCCATCCATTTCTCGCACTCACATTCTCAACCTCAGAGCGCCTCATTCGAAAGCAACAGACAAGCAGACTTGGACTTTGGATGCATTTGGGAATATAATAAATGTACATGAAGATATGATACATCAACGCGCATGAGACTTTGGTTTTGTCACCTCCTCAAAAGCATTCCCGATCTGATTGCTCTTTGAAGAACGCCTAGACATTGTGACGAGGCTTGTATGCAGATCTAGTCTTGAAGAAAAGGAGTTCAGTTAGAAAAGTTATAGTCCCAAGAAGCAAATTTGAACAACCAACCCATGCAGGCCCTCTCTTCCCCACTGTCCTTAATCTTTCATCGTCAATGGGAACACAGGGAAACCCGAATCGAAGGAAGTCCTCTCCCACCTGTTTGGCTCGATCTGTTTCATTTCCCGTTCTCTTCTGTCTGTTCCCTTGTTGCACTACAAACCAAGCCTCCCTCCTGCAGGAACGGAAGGAGGAGACCCGGAAGCCTTCTGTCTCCTCAAAGCATCCGCAGTGGCCCAAGGAGGGCCCCGGCCTTCCCACCAGGGCCCCGGCGCACTGGGCCTCTACAGTCCGGGAGCAACATCGGTGCATGGGGGGGGGGCGATGAGACGTCCTGCGGCATCCCAGTTGAGCAACGGGAGACTTGAGGTCCGCACAATGCGCAGGCCTGGGCAGTTGGCCTTAAACAAGATGCTGCATGCGGCAGTGAATTCGGTCCATCGGGTGGAGGGGGGGCGACTTCTTCCCTCTTTTCTCTTTTTCTGGGCGAGCCATCCGAGGTCCTCTCTTTTTGTTTCCTCACTCATAGCTGGAGAAGAAGAAAATCTTGAGGCGGGGGGGGAAGCGACAGATGGCGAGGATGGTCTGATGAAATACTTAAGCTCCATCGCGGGTGTTGCTGGACCGTTGGTGTCGTTTCCGTTGATTGCTGACACTGTGGTGCAGTACAGTCCTGCTGTATCTCTGAGGGTTTGGAATGCGGAGCAGAGACAGGAGTCAGGGAATGCGGAGAGAGGAGGACAGGATGTTGTTGGGCGAGCGGGGGAGGAAAATAAGGCAGCCAGGGCACTGCTGGCTGTAACAGCTGAGGAGTTGGTGGTCGTTTCTGTCTATCCGCCTCCTTCCCGCTCGCTGCCGGGTGGTCGGCAGTGTTCGTCAGTTTTCCTCGTCTGTTCAGAGAGGTTTGCGGAGAGTTCTTATGGATGTGCGGTCTCTGCTGGATGGGTTTTGGGTGGCGAGTGCGTTTGCGTGGCAACGCGCACCGGTGTGATGATGAAGTCTGTTGACGTCAACACGTGAGTCTTTTGAGTCGATAGATTCAACAGCCAGGCATGGAGGGAGGCAGAAAGGCAAGTGAGGGGATGAGTGTCGAGCGGCTGGGTTTAGATAATTTTTGGAAACAAAAAGAAACTGGAAAGCAAGACCCCACTGAAACTGGCATATACATTTCTGAGCTCGTTCTTTCGGTTTTGTCCTAAATTATAGCGGAAATGCATCCGTAGAATGCATGCATGAGAGAGTCGTTGACGTGGATGGAAGAACTTAATTGTCAGAGAGAGAGAGACTCACTCATTCTGTCTGTGTGATGCATCCCTGTGTTTCCTTCCCATGGTCTTCAATTGCATGAATGTATGCGAGCATGCAGGAAGGTATTTCCACTTCTACCCCTATCCCCAGACGGCACGTGCCTCTCGGTCCCTCCTCGTTTCCCTGCAACCCCTTTGAGGCACCTGTGTTGCTCTCCTCTCGTGCCGATGCCTCTGGTTTCGGTTGATGTGGACCGTCTGGCCGTCTATCGGGCCTTTGCCTTTGCCTCTTCATCCTCTGAGGCTCAGCATCAGCAGCAGGCAGCAGGTGGATGGGGACCCGACGAGAATGGGTCTTTCGGTCTGCTACCCCTCTCTTCCCCCCACCGACATACTGCCATAACATCGATGCCAGTCTCGATGCTGTCTGCCCTCAGTGCCGTCTCTCTGGATACACACGCAACTCGTCCCAAAAATCAAGCCTCAGGAGGTCACGAGAAAGAAACACGAGCAAAAGCAGTGGAAGACTGGAGCGTTGCGACAACACAAACAATCCTTCGTCCTGCTCAAGCTGCAAGCCTAGGCTCTTTGCCCCCCCTGAGACCCCCAATAGATTTTGGCACCCCGACGCGCATTTCGTTTCGCAGCTCCCACAGAGGGAAAGGTTTTCTTGACTGTCTTCTTCCCCCAACACAGGCAACTCTCGATGCCCTGTGTCCGCCACCTTTGGCACCGCCCCTGTTTCTATCCCCTTTTGAGTCGCTCCCCCCTCTCTTCAACATCCTTCCTCTTTGCATCGGCCCCGGGGCTTCGATTCAAACAAGGGGAGAGGCTGCGGCCCTTTTCCACCTAACCGAAGCGCTCGATCAAACCATTCAAACGTCATCTGACGGACACACCACCACACCGTTTGCACTCGCCGCCCTCCTGCGGGTTCAAGACGCTTTGGCCACCCTGTCGCCCTCGGGAGTTCCCGGAAGAAGCGGGGGGAGGCTGAAGAAAGGGGAGCTTTTCGAAGCTGTTGTCGCAGCGGGGGAGCCTGCCTTGAGAGAGCTTCTCACTCACCCAGGCCTCCTTGCAGAGAGAGCAAATCTTCTGGAGAAAGCCGTTAGCCATAGCTCGGAATCTGTCAATAGCCCCATGCACTCCCCCACTGCTTCAAGGAGACAGAGAAATGACGCACGCATTTCCTCTGCTGCAGCAGGATTTGTCGATGCCCTGCTTCGTTGCCTTCTCCAAAATGCAACGGCCCCCGTTCTTTTTCCGCCGAATTTTTCGCGTCTCCTGTACAAAAACATCCCTCTCACTGAGTGCATATCAGTCAAACCGAGAAGTCACACCTGGGGGCAGAAAACGAAAAGAGAGACAGGGGACTCTTTGGGACATGCAGTTGGACCATCTGACATTTTCACGGGCCTCCTTTGTCGTCAGCTTACCTCAATACAAAACAAGCCCCACAGCCCTTCTCCTCATGGAAACCTTCAGACCCCAAACCCTTTTCGCGCTCCTTCCTCCTCACTGAGGGTCCCACCCGGTCTGACGAATCAATCCTCAGGTTCCCTCCCCCCCCTTATCGGGCGTGGGGCTTTTTGCCTCCTCGGTCTCGGGATTCCAAAAAAACATCATGTCGGGAGGGGAAGGCGCCCCCGAACGGTAGCTGATCTTCTCCAGGAATCCCGGTGGGGGGCAGAAACTTCTCGACGGGGATCGAAGGAGACTGACCTGGCTTCGGGGAGACAACAGGGGCGACAGGAAATGCCCGAGTATTGCAGCAACCCTGTGGGCCTGCTGTTCTACTGGAGATGGGCCGATGGACAGTCGTATGACCCGAAAGATATCTCCAAGTGTGGGAGGGACGGGAGGGTAGTGACCGAGGTAGGGGGTAGGGCCGCCCAGTTGGTATGGCCTTTAGAGAACGGAACCCCGATTGACTGTGAGGATATGTGGGGTGACAAGGCCCCCGCTAGTGGGTCCCTGCGGGTGGGGGCGGGCGTATCGGTTGAGGCCCTGAGTGATGTCGGAGAGGACGGGGGGTTGTCTGTTCTCGGTGGAGTGGAGGCGGTCCGAATTCAAGAAGGGGGCAAAGGGGAGAACATATCGGCAGCCATGGCTCGAGAGGCAACGGAAGCCGGGGACGCGGGGAGGGAACAGGGGTGGACTTTTGAGATGTGGCTCCGTATGCCATTACGGTGGGTCGGTGGGTCGGTGGGTGATTTTACTTGACGGTCCTCGTGCTGCCTGTCCACTGATTTCGTTTGTCGAATGGATAAATAGAAAGTCGTCGTGTCTATTTGGTCTGTTTGACTCACAATTTTTTTCTTTTCTAAAATTTCTGCATGGGTCACAAACTTAATGTGGGCTGAAAGTGCACTCGTCCTGCCTCGATTTCCGGTGCATGTGAGCGTGTGACTGCACGTTGAGGGCTGAGGTTCTTTTTATTTTTTCTTCGCAGATGTCCGTTCTGATCTTCTGGTGCAAAGGTGGCATGACAGTCTCTGAATTCTGAAAGATGTTCTGCTTGCATGGGTGTTTTGCCTTCACGTTGGCTCCTCGCATCATCTTTTCATTCTGTGTGGGTCTGTTCGCATGCAGAGCTGGCGAGGGGGTCTCTGTCAGAAGCCCCTCTGTCAGCAGCAGCCTGAATCTGTTTTCAGTCGGCACTGGGCTTTCGCTCCTCTATCATCTAGAGAGCAACAAACTACTGCTTCAGACCGGGGCCGGTCAGGAAGACCGGGAGCGGGGAAGGGGGAGACGCTTCTCGTCGGAGGGGAGGCGTCCTTCCTTCTTTCGATCTTTCGTCTTCCAACGTCATCAGAACGGACAGGGAGAGGATGGGGGAGGTGGAGGGAGAAGAGATGAGCCCCTAATCCCCTTAGGCAGGTGGACGCATGTGAGTCGATTGATTCATGTAGACTGATCTGCCTTCTCTTTCTCTGTTTGGCAGGAACGATTCCGTTTTTTTTTTTTTTTTTCATGGGCCCTTCATTTGCTTCTTCGTATCTCTCCTTGACGCCTTCTTCATTCGTTTCATTCGTCGTACCTTTTCATTTGGCGGGCAACTCGATAATATGAAAGGGTAAGCTTTCCTTCTCTCCTGCCCCCCGCTGACCTCTTCGCACAATCCATTTGATTTGGTTGGCTTTCTTCTTTGTCTATTTGTTTCTCCGTCTCTCTGTCTGTCTGCATGTCCAATGTCCAATCTGCAGATCGGCCTGCGCGTTCCATGGAGCGGTGGACCGGTGGAAGCGTGTGTTTCGACGTCGTCTCTTGAATTGGCAGCGCTCAACAGGGAAGGGGAAGGGGAAAGAAACGAGACGCTGCTCGTGTGTCCGGAGCTGCCAGGCGACTCTCTGAGAGGAAGCCTGGGTTGCGCTCCAAGGATTGGAGGAGGAGGGATGATATACTTCGAGGCGACCGAAGTTCGTCTATGGGGTGTGTGTCTCTCCGCAGCTGCCATTGCTTCTCAGAGAGGTAGAGTGCTGCCGTGTGCAACTGCAGAGAGAGGGACCACACGGCTCCGGCGACTCCGGTGGGTGGGTGGGTGGGACGGGCAGGCTTCTATGTACAATGGCTCTCAACACGGTCTGGAAGTTGGTGTTTGGGTTGTCTTTCCCTTTCCACATCCATTGCTTCTTCAGCACAAATGGGGAAGACACCATATGGAGGGAGAGTCTGCTTCTCATGTGTTGTCGTGAAGAGGGTTGTTTTAGTTTGTCGTCTCCGCAGCCTTAATGCTCTCACGAAGAAAAGAAAGACACACGAAACACGCATCGCTACACCTCACACCTACCGCTTGCCTGCCTGAACTCCAACGCAGAAAGAAACCGCTGCTGCGTTCTCTTCTCTTCTCTTCTGTCCCCAATTTCGTTCACACAACTACACTCTCCTCCCACTTGATTCATGTCATGTGCAGCATCAGGGCACATGCCGGATCCCAGGAAAACGTCGACACTGGTGCAGTGCCTGTCCTCGCCCCGCCGTCTGTCATCCCGGCAATTGCCCCCCCCGAGGCAGCTGTACATGCAGGAAATCTAGGGGCTCTCCCTCCACCAACTCATCATAGAGGAGCGAGACAATCCCGAAAAAGAGAGGTCACTCAAATACCAGAGAGTCAGTCGCCGGCCCAGCCGGATACTTCGATTCCCCTCCCGCCGGATCCTTTTAATCAGACCCAACCAAATCCTTTCCCGGACCTTTTCTCCACTGCCCCCCCTCCCCCCCCGCGGCCTCCACTTCCGCCCTCACACATTCCTCAACCACCTTTCCCCCCACACACCCCAAGAGAACTCGACGACCCTGCAGTGGAGGGTGAGACCCCTTCCTCCACGTCGGCGGCGCCGCTTCCTCCCCCTAGCAATACCCGCTCGACGCCCCCTTTTGGGAGAGGACTCCCATCTCCCGTTGCCCCCCCCTCATCTTCGGAACCTCCTGCCCGCCTTCCTGCCAAAGCCGGCGTCAACCACACACCCTCACCGATGGCCCCGCATTCCACCACACACAAGCACCCCGCAGAAAGGCAAACAGGCACACGACTTCTTCCCCAAAAACATTCCTCCCCGACCGGCCCTGCAGCTGCCCCCCCAACTGTCGCCCTCCCCGTGCACCTTCCAAGAGCCCTCCAAGAGGACGAAATCAAACCGAGAAATTTTGGGGAAATGTCTCCAATCACCAAGAGAGTTTTCGAGGTACCCCTATCATATAGACCCCATCCCCGGACAGACCCTGCAGATCCTCTGCCGACCAGCCCGGTTTCTCGACGCGCATTGCGCGCAAAGGAGCGCATGCGCATTGCACCACCGGACTCTCTCGCCAGGATCGGCTTGACGGGTTCGGCTCTCTACCGGGAAGTCCTTGGGCTCCTTTCTGAGGAGGTGAGGAGATTGTGGGTTGAAGAGGGCGAGGCAGTGGTGGATGCTGAAGAGTGTCGTCGAGCGAGACGGAGACGGAGAAGACGGGAGCTTTGGCGGAGATTTCGGAGACACACTGGACAGGCTGAGGAAGATCCCTTTGGGTTGGAATTTCTTGATGATGGGGAACAGGAACGGGAAGAAAAGGGGGAAGGGGGACTGGCAGAGGTCGTGGAGGCAGAGAGAGAAGGGCAGGAGGTAGAAGAAGACGTGTCTGAGGGGGAGGAAGAGAGACAAAACCAGCAAGAGACAACACAAGCAGAAAAGGCTCTGCGAGCATGGATCCGTAAGTATCTGTCTGCTTCTCTTCTCCTCTTTCGTTTCATTAAAGCTCTTTTTTTCTTCTTCCGTCCCATTGTCTTCCATGATTGTCTTGTGAAGGCTTCGCCTAGGTGACGTTGCTCTTCCTACACATCCTTTGCTGTCCATTCTCTCTCTCAAGATGGCCATCCGGATGTTCTGCTTCGCAGTTCATCAAAGCGGTGAAAATCGGCGCGAGATTGTGTTTGCTTTCTGTCATCAAGGCGGTCTTCTACGTCATGTCGATCGCGACGTTTCGATCTGTGGTTCCAGCTTCTCTGCTTCGTGTGAATTTGTGTGTGTGTGTGCGTGTGTATGTCTTTGTGTCTTGTGCAAAAAAAAAAATTGAATGCATTTGCAGCGAGTGAAGGTGAAATTTCAGCTTTGATTTCAAGAGCTGTAGAGAGCGTGTCTTCAACCCCGTCGGCAGCCTTGGAAGGGGACTCGTTGAAGGGGACACATAGCGATTTTCTTGAAATTTCCCGGCAGGGACTCGGCGTCTCCCTGGGAAGTCGTTTTTGGGTTTGTGAGTCGTCTGTCCGCATCGGCGTTGCGGGACTTGGCTGCCTCACGACCCTTGCGGGGTGGCCGAGGCCTTTGTATCTCCCTGCAGTCAGAGAAAGCGCCGTTCACACAGGGCTGTCAGAAGTGCCGATTCCTTTGTCGGGTGACGCGAAAGGACGACTTCGAACAGCGGCATCCCCTGTCAAGTACAGAGACAGACAGAGAGAAAGAGAGAGAGTCGGGGCTCGATGGACGAAAGATGACGAAGCCAGCGAATCGGCTGCTGCCTGCCAGACCTTCGACAAGATGGTGGAGGACGGGGTCGTGGACTACGCAGCTCGGAAGGCCGACGAAGTCAGACACACACACACACACACACACACACACACATACATGCATACATACATACATACATGCATTTTTTTGCCTCTTGATCTGGTTTGGTTATGCGGATACCCATACAATGTTCTGCTCCTTCTATGAACATCAAACACAGGCTGCTGAGTGTCAAAAGATCGAAATGCCTCACTCACCTCCTCCTCAGGATCCTCTTCCTTTCTTTTCGTTTCGTTTCACGATGCATGCCTTTGTAACTGACCACTCCTGTACACTCAGTGAGAGAGTCCAGACTTAATTGTTGCAAGGCTGTCTTGTACCTGAACGAGGAGAACACACTTACGAACGATGAGTGGAAGAAACCTACAATGGGCTGAATTCTCTCCCTGCCTGATTTTGCATGTCACCCGATGATGTACGCAGGCAGGGGTGTTCTTCCGCTCCGCTCTGAACACCGTTAGTACCTTTGTGAAGTCGCGCAGCTTCCTGACTGCAGACTCGGCCTCCGAGTCCGTCCAACGGCTGCAACTGGATGCGCAGACGCTAGAAGCGCTCAGACCGCCTCCTGATATCTGGATGCGCCTTCGCGCTGGGGCTGTGCTGTGTACTGCCTGTCGCGTTGCTGCCGTCGCGAAGGAGTTCGGACGAAACGGAGTCCATCCTGTCTACCGGGGGCTGCTGCTGGTTGTCTCATGTTTCTTATCGGAAAGACTCCGTGACATCGTGACGGAAATGGATCAAGTCGAGAGTCTAAAGTCGCAGCTGACTGCGCTAGCGCGGGTTGGGGGGGGAACGAGTTTGCCGAGAGCTCTACAGCGATTTCGATTGGAAACCGAAGCACAGACCGCAGCAGCTTCGTTTGTAGGAGGAGATTGGGACCACTGTAGTCGTCTTGCAAAAGAAGTGTCGGATGAGGATCTAGGTTTGATTGTCTTAAAGAAAGAACTCAGGCAGAGAGTCAGGTTTCGCTGGGGCACGGAAGCCGAGAGAGACCCTACCAAGACGTTTGAAGAATGCAGAACAGGACTGCTGTCGAGGTCCGTTCGCAGGGGCATTGTGATCATGGCCGCGATCACGCAAAGCCCTCAGTGCAGGGCAGAAATGCACTCTCGAGTCCTTTCGGCATCTCTGGCTTCCTCCTCGCTCACGCTGCCGATACCTCTCAACGGAGTGTGCGTCCGCCAACGGTCGGGGGGGGGGGAAGAGATGGAGAAGGAGACCCAGACAGAAAGGGAGAAAGTGGTTAAAGCAACGACAAAGGTGACGCGAGAGGTTTGCGGTCAAAGTCTTTCCTGGAGTCGGAGCGGAGGGATGCACTGTCCGGTCTGTGAGAACGAGAGTCCAATTTCCGACGGGGCTAGGAGGAAAGAGTGGGGGGGTCCGAAAGCCAGGCGGCCGAGGCTGTTGCTGTGCTGGGTGACTCTTCGTCGATTTGAAGCGGACAGACTCAGACGCTGCCCTCTGTGCGAGGCTGAAATTGACTCACAGGTCTGTCTGTCTGTCTGTCTGTCTGTTGTGTTCATGAGGAGGGAAAGAAACCATATGGTCTGTCTGTCTCTCTGAGAGACCGTGTCGTTCCTTTGTCTTTGGTTCTTTCCTTCTCTTGTCTCTTTTGCATACATGAAATGAAGGATGGAAGAAAAAGAAAAGACTCGACTGCATGCGAGGGGTCTCGTGATTCCAGGCTACGTACTCTCATTTTATGTTGCTGACGTTTTGGACTTTCAATTCATCCTGTGTTATGCACAATTGTTTCAAACTTCTTTCACCCCTCTGTCCGTCTATTGCTTCGCTTCCTCGGAATGCCTCTGCTCCTCTGTGTGGAGATCCATCCGTCTTTTGAAGAGGATACCTTCAGAAAGCCATTTCGTGCAAGTACATCCACCAGGCCGGGCTTGTATATTCACGCAGAGACTGCTAGAGAACAGTGCCGGATGCACCGCCGCGTCTGCTTCCATGATTTGCAGGCAGTAAAGGACCATGAGTGCCTGTGCCCTGTCTGCGGAGTTGGTCAACTTCCACCAGTACCACGCTTGTCTGACGGGACCCTTGCTGTCTCCGCGATGTCGTGTCCAACCTAAGCTCTGACATGTGAAGCGAGCCTGAGTGTAGGCGACAAATTCAAGAACATAGACGCTTCCCTCTCTTTGTATCACCATGCAATGTTATACTCTGGATATAATACACTAGACTAGATACTAGACGAGGTCACCAGAAATCTCATTTTTCATTTTTTTTTTTTTAATTTTTTCATAATGTTTTTTATCGATATTTTTTACGAAGTAGTAAGTGGAAGTATAATTTAAGTGACAAAGAGGCTTTTTATTCAAATTTAGTTTTGAAATCAAATTGAGTTCCAAGATGACCCAATAGGCTAGCGAATAGGCCCACTTCCCAGAGCCCGGGGGAAAAATGTTAATTTAATTGTATTTTGTTATGTTCTAGTATTATTATGAAAATAGAATGTACATGCATGCAGTCCGAGTCTATCCGAGTCCCTTCAAAGCTTTAATGTTTAATTATAATTAATTATAGTAAATTATAGAGCTACCAGTATGTCAGCCTAGATGTCAGCAGAGTATAGTAAATTTATTAAAGATATACCATGCTCTGGAGTGTACTAGGGATGACTATCATGTCGATATCTAGATTGATATCGAATATCGTTAGGAATATCGATATTGGATATCGCTCTTTTTTGACTAGCCTTTTAAAAACTCCAATATCGACCTGTTTCACAGCACGTGTCTATGCATGCTAAAATATCAATTCTTTGATCGTGCATCACCGTTTTTACTGGGTGTGCCGTTTTTCCTCGACAGCAGGCCGCACACCGCGCTGGATCCATGCAATGGCATCATTGAAACCTGTAGAGGGATAGCGATTCAAAAACTCTAAGAGAAGCTGTGCAGCTGTGTTGTTTTTGCGCTCTGCAATGTCTCTGGCATTGTGATTCTGTGTGTTGTTCTCGTACATCATTGCTTCGATCATAGGAACGGAAAAATTTCGAAGAAGGAGCATTCCCGAGTGGAGCTCTTTCTTCCTCTGGCGCTTCCTGAAACGGTCGCCGGCTTTGGCTTCCTCACGACTCCACGCGCAGACTGCGTGGAGGAGAGTGCTGCCGTTGGCGTCTGTGATCCCCCCCCCCAGGTCTTCCACGGCCTTGCCTGACCATTCCAGAAGGTAGGCGACTGCTTCGTGGGTCTGTGCAGAGAAAAGGGCGGGTCGCCTGAAACGACCACCACCCAGGTATGGCTGCAGGGGAAGGAGGGGAGACGCCCTGAGGTTGTTGATTAAGATCCGGACTGTCCCTTTGGTGAAGGAAGGGGAAGTGAGGACGAGACTCAGGGCGCAGGCACGTACCTGGGCAGTGAAGGGAAGGGGGTCAAGTTTCTGTGGATTGAATCCCCTCCACTCACCAAAGATTTCTGGCTTCTTCTTTTCTTCCTTCTTCTGATCTCTGTCTCTCTTCTTCTTCTTCCCCTCCCCCGATTCCCACAGATCCTCCCACCCCTCTTCGTCCTCAATCAGGTGTTGGAAGGAGGGAATGGCTTGGGGGGCGTGGGGGTTGCCGTCGAATTGGGATTGGTACGCGGCGACTTCGAACATCACCGTGGGCTTATCCCAGAAGGCCCAGTGCAGAAAGGGGGAGACGAGTTCGGGGTACGCCCCTTTCTTTTCATAGATCCAGGTGAGCTCCCTGACGACTGCCTTCTCTGAATCAATGTGGGCACTCTCGAGGTAGATCCGCTGCAGGATCTCAATGGGGGTGCGGGGGAGACGGTTGAGAAGGTGGTCTGCCCTCTCTACGGCCTCCCTGGCAGCACCGGAGACAACTGCGTGGAGCAGATTCGTCAACTCCAGGTCCACATACTCTTCTGTCCCCCCAGCGGCGGCAATCGATTCCCTCAACTCTACCGTCTCCTCCTCCTCTTTCCGAATTGCGTCTCTGAACAGGAACAGGCGGGACCAGTCGCCCCGCGGCACACGGGGGTACAGGAGAGGGCGGTTGAAGCTGCAGAGTCAGACAGACAGAAGCAAGAAAGAAAGGAAGGGAAGAAGGTGAAAAAGAACAACAATTGAGTCATTCAGCAGATATGAAAACAGAGACTTCGCAAAGGTGGCGATCACACACACACACACACACACACACACACACTCACACTCATACACACACACAGATAGATTCACTGCATAAAAACACTTCATCAAACTCAGACGAGAATCCGAGTGGCTGGGAAAAACACGCTGTACAACGGCGCTCAAGAGTGCTGACAGAGAAAAAGACTGACTCACAGGAAGAAGGGCAGAACAACAGAAGATGGCAGAAGGAAAAGCAGAAACACATTCCCCTCTGTTCTCCCTACCTCCCCTACTCCCCGACATACCCCGACAAGACAAGACAAAAAAAAACACAGACAGACAGACATACCTGTAGAGGCTGTCCGTGCTGCATCAGCACACAGTCTGTCGGAACGATGTCTCCCAATTTCAGATTGATCAACTCACCCTCCACAAGCTCTCGGGAAGGCAACACACGCCGTCCACAAGCTTCACTGCATGCATCGTAGCCCCACTGCATGAATACAGAAATCAGAATTCACGCAGAGAGAGATGGATGAACTTATGATGAGAAACGGCCCCATCAGGCAGCAAAGTAGAAACGAACGATGCCACGATGGGGCCTCGCAGGTAGTGCCAAAGCGGAAGGAGACTGTCGAAACATGCAGGCCAACCTTCGGCGTGAAGTAAGGGAGAAGATGGGGGGGCGGGGGGGGATCTCTTTTCTTTTCTTCCTTATCCTTGTGTGAATAGACGGAAGGATACACAGACTATATCAGACAGACAGACAGACAGACAGACAGACTATATGTTTCTTCTTCTTCTCCCTCCTTTTCTTCATGAACACAACAGACAAAAAGAAAGAACAATCAAACAGCGTGGGCAGGGGGGCCGAAAGGTGAGAGTTAAGCGCCCCTTGCCTCTCCACCTCCCGACAGACTTTCACGACAGACAGACAGACAGACAGACAGACAGACAGAGACAGACAGAGACAGACAGAGACAGACAGAGACAGAGACAGACAGAGACAGACTATATGTTTCTTCTTCTCCCTTCTTTTCCTCAGACAGAGACAGAGACAGAGACAGACAGAGACAGACAGACAGACAGAGCAGCGACAATCGAACCGTTTGACCCACCTACCATCACCTACCTACCTACCTGTTGCTTTGAGTGCCGGTTCCTTCTTCAATGCAGCAATTGCCTTCCCTGCATTTCTCTCCTCATACCACCCGACCAGCCAGCCCATTCACTGCCTGCAGATAGATATTCACTCACATGAGCACAGACACTGAGACAGGCGCTCCCTCAGTTGATGACGCGGGCAAACAAAGAAAGAAAGAAAAAAAGGAAGGAAGGAAGGAAAAAAGGAAGGAAGGAAGGAAGACAGAAAGAAAAGAAAGAAAGAAAGAAAAGAAAGAAAGAAAGAAAAAAGAAAGAAAGAAAGAAAGAAAGAAAGAAAGAAAGACAGACAGAAAGAAAGAAAGAAAAAGAAAATGCAGCAAGAGAGGAACAATGAAGGGGACGGAACGGGAAAAAAATGAAATGCTCTTTCCTGCACCGACACCAAGAGACCAACAACTGACAGGACAACAACGACCGACACCCCGAATGCTTCCATCATCGGAACAGACAGAGAGAGACAACCCAACCCCCCCACCTGCAGTACCATGAGGACCCCAAAGTACCTCCAGCCAGTCCAGTTCCACGAGTTCCACAATCATCGCAGCCTGAAGAGAGGACAAGAGAGGAGAGGAGGGGAGAGGAGAGAAGAGAGAGTGCGCGGTCGAGGTTACGTATCCATCCTGTCAGCTTTCTTTTCACGATCGAACTCAACTCAAGAAATGTGGAGGCCCCGGAGGTCCCCCCCTGTCACATCCAAGTGGCAACAAGGAAATGCGTCCTCAGTGAGGAGCTAGTAGGGATGACACTTTCTGGAGTCACCTTTTATGCAGCCCTCTTCAGAGCCTGTCCATGCAGCCCTCGGGGACTCTCGCGACCTCGCACAGAAGGAAGACACAGCCTGAGTGGTCACTATGGTCCTGGAAGGAAGGAAGAAGGAGCCGATCCAGATAATGCCCCCAGGCATCGCTCCCCTGTCAGAGGTCCCTCAAGAGAGCGAGATACACAGACAGAGAATACGGACAGATAGACAGAGAAAGAAAGAAAGAAAGAACGAAAAAAGAAAGAGCTGACCGACCCAGATCATGCAGGGCATCGGCCCCCAGGAGCAGCTTAGGAACTTCAGGAAGGGGTTGACTTTCTTCTCGGGCACGTGTGTGTTGAACCCGATTTTCGTCAACAGGTCCTCCGCCTGTGCTTGGGAGAGGCCTGCTGTCTCGAGGCACTCATCTGCGGCAGATGCACACCCAGAGCCCAAAGGGTCGTGCTGGGCCTTGAGCAGCCCCTCCTCCAGGTTGTTGTTGTGATGGTCTTCAGACTCCACTTCAAGGGAGTGGATATGAGACTCTTCGCAAGTTGTGATTTTCTTCTGGAATCACAAGAGCGAGCTCTCGTCTGATGGAAAAGAGAGATACTAGAGAGGAGACAGTTCCCTAAAAAATAAAAGAAGAACCTATCAACCGATCTCAGACTGGTTTGACTCGGTATTCGTACTGCTATGACGACAATCAGGATCTGGAAGGGAGATCGGGGAGGTCAGGAACGCCCCTGGACGAAGAGACTGCCGCCGTCTCCTTACACACTGAGAAGATCATTTTCTGCGACAAAATAGCCCTGACAAGATTTGAGGGGATTTCGGAAAAAATATCATTTTCTGCGGGAAAATGGCGCTGATTTCGGAAAAAATGAAGTCAGTCATGAAAGATCATTTTCTGCGGAAAAATTGCCCAGAAACCGAAAAAGTCGACTGAAGCTAGAAAATCGGATCTTAGTCTTAATTGAAGTCTTTTCACTATGCAGTTGACGTTTGAATCCACCACAAGCTACACCATGCAGTGACAGCCGTGCCATCCTGTACACATGCACGTTCTTGTGCGTCTGATTCATGGGTACCCCTGTGAGCTGGATAAGTTTGAGCCTTCCTCGACGTCGGTTGGCTCGAAGTTTGCTCTCATTCTTTTTTCTGAACACCGCACAGCACCCGACCAGCCCGTCCATCATGCCAGCGAACTCGGGACGACGCCACGTGCCCATCTACGGTCATCGTGGCTTCGGAGTGAGCATGCCCGGCTCCCCTGCCACCGTACCAGAGAACAGCTTTCATGCCTTCGAAGCGGCAGTTGCTGCAGGGGCGGAGGGTGCTGAACTTGATGTGTGGCTGACTCAAGATAGCGTGAGTTCGTGTTTGCCGTCTCCTCCGATTCCAACGTACTCCAATTCAATCTCACGGTCCTTCAATGCAGCTCTGGTGCCTCGGTGTTTTTCTTCATCAGCTTCGGTGACATCGCACTGAAGTTCGCTCAGAGGCTGCATCAGTTGATGCCGTTCGTGCGTGCGTGTCTGCCCCTCGTTCTTTCCCCCCTCACAACGCGTTCTTTCCCCCCTCACAGTGCACCTCCCTGCCAGCTGAAAAGGCCATGCAATGTTGGAACCGAACCGCAGTACATCTTTAGCCTTCTCTCTAGATTCCTTACCGCTGCCTCCGCTCTTCTCCGGCTGTGTCCACGTTGTTCTCTAAGCGCCGGTGACCCCACAATAAGGGTTAATTAGAGCCTGACGACTGCGTGAAAGAACCAAACATTGATCTGTCTAATGATGCATGTTCATGCGACTGCAGGAGGTCATTGTGACTCACGGCACCGGATCGGATGCCGAAGGATTCCT
The DNA here is from genome assembly GCA_018398765.1 of Chromera velia. Classification (NCBI taxonomy): domain Eukaryota; family Chromeraceae; genus Chromera; species Chromera velia. The sequence goes on along the minus strand of JAHBMJ010000277.1, from coordinate 45,372 downwards.
CCACGAGGTCACGCTGGAAGGAAGAATGCCCGACGGGAGGCCGTTGAAAATTGAAGACCTGGACTACAAAGCCAGCCTCCAAGCAGGCGGACTTATCTTGTCAGTCAGTCGGTCAGTCAGTCAGTCAGTCGGTCGGTCAGTCAGTCGGTCGGTCAGTCAGTCGGTCGGTCGGTCAGTCAGTCAGTCGGTCGGTCAGTCAGTCAGTCAGTCGGTCGGTCAGTGAGTCAGTCAGTCAGTCGGTCGGTCGGTCGGTGGGTCGGTCGGTCAGTCAGTCAGTCAGTCAGTCAGTCAGTCAGTCAGTCGGTCGGTCGGTCGGTCAGTCAGTCAGTCAGTCAGTCAGTGAGTCAGTCGGTCGGTCGGTCAGTCAGTCAGTCGGTCGTCGGTCGGTCAGTCAGTCAGTTAGTCAGTCGGTCGGTCAGTGAGTCAGTCAGTCAGTCAGTCAGTCAGTCGGTCGGTCGGTCAGTGAGTCAGTCAGTCAGTCGGTCAGTCAGTCAGTCAGTCAGTCATGCTGTGGTGCCCTTTTCGTTCCTGCTCAATGATGAGATGGATGACTGCGCATCGTGGGAATGAATGAATGAATGGATGGATGGATGGATGGATGGATGGATGGATGAATGAATGGATGGATGGATGGATGGATGGATAAATGAATGAATGGATGGATGGATGGATGAAATGATGGATGAATGAATGAATGAATGAATGAATGGATGAATGAATGAATGGATGAATGAATGAATGGATGAATGAATGAATGGATGAATGAATGAATGGATGAATGAATGGATGGATGAATGAATGAATGAGTGAATGGATGGATGAATGGATGGATGAATGAATGAATGGATGAATGAATGAATGAATGGATGGATGAATGAATGAATGAGAAGAGAATGAATGAGAAGGGAATGCAGGCAGACAATCCACCACCGTCCTCGCTCCCCTCCCATCTGCCCACCAAATTTCGACTCGCTATCGATATTCTGCCTTAATGTGATGCTTTGGTTTCGCAAACAGACCCACCGACAGCCTTATGTAATTGTATTGTACCAAAATTGCCGCACTGCGGCCTTGCGGGCTGTCCTCCTTGCTGCGATACCGCAAACATGAGCGAATCGATTGAATGAATACCGGGGCCCAGAGAGAGCTCTATTCAGAGAGGTTAAAGAAAGAAAGAAAGAAAAAAGACGTTTGTTTTCCGTCCATACCAATTGGGAGCATGCCGCTTGCATGCAGGCGAGACGCATGGGTGAATACAGTGGACCTGACAGAGTGGGGGGGTGATCCTTCGGCGGCTTCACGCCTGTATGCGGGGATGGGACAGCCCCGGCAGGCGGAAGAGAGGGAGAGGTATGCCACCAGCAGTGTTGCTGTGGCGGTGCAAACAGAGTCTCCATCCGGGGATGCGCCGACGCCGCAGCTGGAGGGACCAGGGTGGACCCAACTCCCCCTTCTTCAGGAGGTTTTGGAACAGTTCCAAGGAAGACTAAAGTTCAATGTGGAACTCAAAGGAACGAAACCCGACCTGAGCAGAAGGGTATGTGAGTGGGAAAGTTTTGGGGAGGACTTTGTGAGAATGAGTGAGTTGTTGGTGGAGAAAGTAGGCATCGCCGCGACGGCATGTTTTCTTTTCCCGGCTTTTTCATTTCTTGTTTTCTTTCTGTTTGTCTGTTTGGATGTCTGTACGCCTCTCTCTTTCCTTTCTCTCTTTCTCTCTCTCTCTATCTCTCTCTTTCTTTCCTTCCTTCCTTCTTTCTTTCTTTCTTTCTTTGACTTGTCTTCTCTTTTCTTTTCAGTTTTTCGTCTAGTTTCGTTCTTGCGTCTTGGTGTGACTTTGTGTGTTCGTGGCTGTCTGTATGCAGGTGAAAGACATTGCTCGTCAATTTCCTGGGACGGTTGCCCGCATTTCGACTTTCATGTGGTCGGTTTCTTACTCGTCTGCTGAGAGAGAAAGAGAGAGAGAGCTTTTTCTTGCCCCCCTCTTCTCGTGTCAGAGGGGCTCCTCCCTTCCCTTTTTGCTGTTCTCTTGTTTCCGCCTTCTAAGCTTGCTCTGCGCCTTCAGAAGGAAACTGCGTTGTCAGCCAGTGTGCACATGTATGCAGGAGTGTGTGGTTTCTTGGTTGTGCCGTTCTCCTGGATTTTACTTAGCGAGTTGTGTGTGTGTCTGGAGGTTGCGTGAAGTGTTCTTGATTGATGGGGAGATTTCAATCTCTATTTGAAGATTTCTGTTTCGCCCTAGCTGCAACACCTTTCATGCATTCCCTCCCTGCAACAGCTTCCTCGATCCGTTCCTCCTTTCCACCCAATTTCCCTTTCTTCCTTTCTTTCTCCTGATTCAGTTCCTTCCTAATAAGCAAGATACGAAGAAATGAGATGAAAATCCAAAGTTGCGCTTGTATCTATCTGTATTGGTGTCATCATGAAAGCTGCCGTCCAGCAACTATCACTAGATCCGATTGCTCGATGGCTTCGCCAGTTCCGATCATTCATGATATGCAACTGACAGTCTCGTTGTTTACATTTATTTTTTCCCAGTGTACGCCCCATGCACCCACTCACTGACCCCCTCGATTGATCATCCAGGCTTCCCCCCGAGGAGGACGCTGCTGCCCTCTGTCTGGATCCTGTTGAGTCAGAGAGGGCAGACGTGGAGAAGTGCCCAAACGGCCACATTCCCGCAGACCTCGCGGGGCCTCTCTCGAACAGCAGCAGCAGCGACAGCCAGACCTTCGAGAACGGGGAAGAGGTGGGTGGAATCCAGGGAAGGCTATATGTATCTTTGGTTTTTTCTGTATTGATATGCATTATTCATTATTTCTGTATTGATTAGAGTAGCCGGACCTTCGAGAACGGGGAAGAGGTGGGTGGAGACAGGGAGGGACTCTAGGGAAGGCTTGGGGAGGAAGGGAGCGAGAAGTCCACTAGGATTGCATGGAAGCAGGACAAAACGATTATGGGAATTTTCTGCAGATTATGGGGATAACCAGGGGGGTGATCCATCTCTCCTGTGAGAGAGGCTCCACGCACCGCTCCGCACAGAACAACAGACAAAAAGAGTCTGAAGGCTGGAGGAGAGAAAGCGTGCTGACTCCTTTCAATCCACGGTTCTCGTTTCTTTGCTACCTGCCGTCTGTGCATTTTCATCCTTCCCCGTCTCGCTGCCTCTTTTCCTTTCTTTGTCTGCAAAAACAAAACAAGACGCTCTCTCTCTGTCTCTCTGTGCATGTCTAGCTCCTGCAGGCCCCCGATCCCCCCCTTGCCCTCCTCTACCAACACAGAGAGGCACCCGCCTCAGTCGATCGGGTTCTGCAATGCCACCGGAGGTCGGCAATATCTCTCCCCTCTTTTTTCTTTCTGCGTGACTGTGACCGTGACTGTGTGTGTGTGTGTGTGTGTGTGTGTATGTGTGTGAGTGAGTGTGTGTGAGTGTGTGTGTGTGTGTGTGTGTGTGTGTATGTGTGTGTGTGTGTGTGTGTGTGTGTGTCCCTTTTCATTTGTCTTGAAGGTACCGGAACACAAAAAGGTAACAAGAAGTCTGAAAGGCAAGTAAGTCTGTTCGTTTACTTGTGACCGAATCCTCAGACCACTCCGTTGATCGTTCCTGCCTCCCCCTTTCTACCTACCTACATGGGCACTCTTTCTTTCTTTGCTTTCCTCTTTTTCTCTTCCTTTCCTTTCCCTTCACTTCACTTTGAAGGTACGGCTCCGATTGGGCGCACTTGAAGTTCAACACTCTGTTGCCTCCCGGCTTCGAAACGGGACAACTTGAGACGAAAGCGCTGGGGGCCCCGGTGGCTCTCCGGACGTACGTGGAGGCACTCCAGGAAGGGGGGGTGAGGGTGATGTCATGGTGGGGCAAGGGGGTGGATCGCCCAGAGTGTGTGTTGGCGTCTCTTTGGGCTGGCATGGATTCCATCTGTCCAAATGATGTGGAGATGGCAAAGAGAGTAACAAACTGGTGGGTTTCTGGGAAGCAGGGTGGGGAGTGGGGGGAGTTGGTGCGAAGCTGGGATTCAGAATGGAAAGGGGAGAAGGAAGGCGGAAAGTGCTCTCGTTAAGCGAATCAAGGTAAGAATGAAGAGAGATGAGAGTGCGAGTTCAAAGGGCGGGAGCGAATTCAGTCACTGATTATGCTTGTATCATGTTTCTTTCTGTCTGCCTGTCTTCCTTGCTTACACGGGCAGCTGGTTGCTGAAAAGCGATTGATTGATTCGAGCTTTAGGAATCGTTTTTTCGATCCCTTTTCTTTCGAGACAGAGCCCTTGTCCCGCTCCTTTTTCCTTCTTTCGTTGTTGGGCGGATGTGCTTGGAGTGTGATCGAATCGGAGAGTGGTCCCCTGAGGACTCCTTTTTTTGTGTTGCTTTTCCATTCCTTCTTCGATTTCATCGCATCGGACGCCTGCCCGTGTAGATCGAATTCAAACATAGATAGACTGAGGCTGTGGAGATTTAGTTTGGAGAAGGAGCGAAGGAATCGGGGAGTGGGTATGTCCGACGACGTCAGCCGAGTAGAGAATCTCTCTCAGTGTGAGAGAGACTGCTCTCGTTTTTTGTTTACTTTTTGGACTGGATCCAATTCTGCATATCTAGACCGACCGAGCGGTGGGTCTCTCCGTCGACCTGTTGTTTGATCTGCTGGCTGCTTCTGCTTGGTCTTCCTTTTTTTTTCTGTGACTGGTTCGGCTTGGTGGGGCATACAAAGAGGGGATGCACCGGAATTGCATAAGGGAGCCAGACGCACGTGTTTCAGCGAGTCTCGGACCGAGTTAGGAGACTGCTGCGCACCGCAAGCGATCGACTTGGCCTGTGACGATCCGCGTGCCTTTTTCTTTCTTTTTCATCTACAGGTTTGTGTCTCTACTCTCACAAAGGCTGTCTGCTGTTGTTGATGCATCCTTGGCAGCAAGTGTGCTGGTGGTTTGCGTGAAATTCGGTTTGACAGCCGGGTTTTGTCAGCAGCGCCCGGCAGGATTTTCTCTTCAGGGTGTCTTCCCGTTCAATGAGGACTCGGATTCTATTCTGAATCCATCATTATTCTAGTCATAATTATTTCCATGCATTGTCACGGTTGTCCACTGTTTTTTGACTTGCTTGAGAAACGCCTGCATGCATGTAGGTGACGGTGTTCATTACTAGGTTCATTATTGCATATTGGAATAATTGGATAAGTTGTACCCCTAAGAAGCTTTCCTATCAGTTTTTCATCATTGAATTAACTCTCGCGGCGACTTTCAGGCGGTCGGGAAACTGTATACGCAGCAAAGGGGACACACTCTACCATGAACAGAAATGCACCTCACAGAAAGTGGATCTTGAAGGGATGAGGTCAACAATGATACTACCGCGGTATGGGGAAGAGAAGAAGAGGCTTTAACATGTATTCTTAGGCAGCATTCTATCCGATATTTTACTTTTAAGCATATTTAAAATGGTTAATTCATTCGCGTTTCGATCCATGCATTTTGAACTGGTTGGGGATGCGACTTTACAATGCATGTATGTATGGTCAGGCTCCATGCAGCGCGTCCACGCCTTTGGCGCGGTCTGGCTTCTGCGCCCGAGTGCCTTTAGCGCCCTCGGGCCCAAGCGTGCCCGCGCCTTCGGCGTGGTCGGGCTTCTACGCCCAGGCGCCTTCAGCGCCCTGGCTTTTGCGCGGCTCACCGATTGACCATAGGAAGCCTTCTTGGGGGTAATAAGTTGTTAGAAAATCATTGTTCAAATTTTTAAAAAATTAAAAAAAAAGTGTATATAGTGATCGATAGTGATAATAATTCAATTGGTGCCCTAGATAGAGCACTGTCGCCGTTCTACCAGAAGTCGCCGCTTTAAAAAAATATATAAGTATAAACGGTTATATTAGAGCTGGTGAGCCACTAGTACTTCTGCTTGATCTGGCTAACAGCTTGTGCTAGAACTTGAGTACGTAGTATGACGATCGAGGTATTATATGCGTGCAGGAGGATCGGTGGCTAGATCGGTGGCGGCGCACAGGAAGAGGTTCAAGAGGGAATGCATCACTAAAAAGTTGTTGTCTGGAGACGGAGTTCAAATATCAATGAGAAACGATCCTAAAAACGATCTACTAAGAAGTTTATACAAACACAGTTTTTCAACGTACGAGTCTACGGACCTAAGTATGGATGAGTTTATCTCTAAGTCTTAATGAATTTCTAGATAAATTTCTGAACATCACAACTTTTCTACCTTCATTAACTTCTTCTCTTTTTTTTATACTCTCATCAACACCATGTGACTATGACTTCAAGTTTATCACGTCACTTGTGTTTCAATCAACACTGTAAGCAGGGATGGGAAATAGTTTATTAACCGAACCGAACCGACTTGGCCGTCAAAAAGGGTTTTGGTTTGGTTAACCTATCGGTTATATAACCTTTTTATATCTAGCTAAAGGTCGTTTCCTCACTAATTTGACACTAAATTTGAAACTTTTCACTGTAAAAACATGATTTTTACAGGTGTGACATACGGAAAACGAATGAAAGACGACCAAAACATAATAAAAAGACATTTTTAATTCATATAACCACTTGTTTCATTGTCAGATTGTGTTTATAGTCCACATACTAAGAAAGACATGATTTTTTATACCTTTTCAGCTAGCTTTTCAGTTGTTATAACAAAGTTTTTCAGTAAGTTTTTGCTTGTTTGAAGTTGTTTCTAGCTATAATATCGTTTTTCATGGTCTAGGCCGTCTACTTAGGCCAGACTGGGCTGCCCTCCGAGGTAAAATGTACGTATACGGTTTATATCTAGAATACCTAGTACTACCTAGTGCAACACTTATACCACACTCAAACAACACTGATGAAATTCAAACAAAAAAAAAAATTTTTTTTATAGACAAATTGAGTTATCTATATAATAAGTCATGTAGATTTTTTTTTTTTAACTTTAAGTCTCTACTTGATTTTTAAGTTAAAACTTTACTAGAAACTTTGGCTAAAACAATTGCTAAAACTCGATCCTAGACTCGATTTAATAATTGTAAAACATGCATAAACATGTAAAAAAAGTTTTTTTCAGAGTTGTTAAGTCCCGACAAACCTAAGTACCAAAATCCGATACCAACCCCCCGATCCGAAATTTTTCGGTACTTTCAGTACCTTTTTGGTACTTTCGGTACCGGCTTTTTTACATATTCTAAACGTGGTGACGCATCTGTTGCCATGTATTGTCATACAGCATGCATCGATCTGATTTGATCAGCCTCAAAAGCATGCATCCTCGATTTATGCAAGCAAACAGTTCTACACATGGGTTTTATGCCTCAATCCATAGACTGTTCTAGAAGACAGAAGTCGCGGAATAATCAAAAAAGCTAGAAAAGACTTTCTTAATTTTAATTTCTTGCATTGTATTTTGTTTATTTTGTTTTATGAAGTGTGTGTAAATGATATTATAACATCAGACTACATGTGATTTTTAAGTTTGAGAGTCATTTAGGTCGGTACCGAAAGATCCGATCCAAAATCCGATACCGACCCCCCCTCTGGTACCGAGGTACCGAAAGTACCGAGACTTAACAACACTGGTTTTTTTGAATTATGAATGTTTAACTGTATATAATAACTACTATAGATTTTTCATGTCGATCTTTAATGATACAATATGCTTTATGATAAAACTGCTAATCTGAAATCCTAGCTGAAATCTTTGTGAGCCTAGCTTTGCGTAGCTTCAGCTGGGTTCAATCTAAATCAGCAGGCGCCATTTCGCTCTGCGAGTAGAGTTCTCCAACTGTGGGAACCATTCCTGCTTTTTCTTTTGCTGTGCTGCAGAAAGAGAGCTTCCACAAAGAAATTTGGTCAGAGATCCCCCAACCTGCTTCGCGACCTTTTCCCACTGGTCGTCCTGAAAGGAGACCATCTCTGGGTTCCCCGAAATGTCCAGGAGTTTCAGAGAAGAAGGGAGGTGGAAAAGGAACGAACTGGCGCGGTGCGGAGTAAGTGAGGTGGATCCAGCAATCAATTCCTGCAGGTTTGGAAGTTTGTTCTCCTGCATCTGCTTTCCAAGAGCTCCCCAGGCGGCGTCGCCTATCGTTCCTGGCTGTACCTGGTTTTCGGAATTGAAGCTGACATCGAGAGTCATCAAAGTCAGGGGGAGACGGGAAAAGACGATGGATGCTGTGTTGTCTGTCAGGCCGCAATGCTCAAGTTTCAGTTTCTGCAGATTGCACAGTTCCCCTTCCTCTTTCAAAAAAGAGGTAAAAATATCTGCGTATCTGCCTAAGTGAAAGTTGCCGGTCAGGTCCAGGACCCGGAGAGAAGAGGGTAAAAATGCCATGAATGCACGTCCCTTTTTCTCAGTAATCAGACAATGGTCAATCAACAACTCCTTCATTTGACTCAACCCTCCCATACCCTCTCTTTCCTCTTTTT
>JAHBMJ010000277.1:19473-31973 GCA_018398765.1 Chromera velia | reverse complement strand
TCCTTGCCCACCTTCTTGAAGGCTTCACGCATAAACTCATCCTTCGCCTTCTCCATTGTGTAGTCGACCTGCATCCATCCATGTGAAGTGCATGAAGACCCCATATATACATACATACATATATATATATATATATATATATATATATATGTATAATGTAGAGAGAATGTATAGTCGTTATTGATAGGTCTGTAGGCCATCATACAATGCATGAGTCTAGAGTATTTCTTCATTACCCGATTGCCAGACCGGCAGACTGGAATTCATGATAGACTCTTTTCACTTGAATCCGTGGCCGAATTAAGCGAGGAAAGCTAGGGGGGACTACTAGAAGAGAACGTGGGAGAGCGAATCAGAAGGGACGTACACTCACTCGAGTGAGTGAGTCTCTTTGGTTTTTGTTTAATTGTCGGTGCAGCGTTGAACCTGTAAAATAGTCAGTCCTGCTGGGCTGCCGTCATTCTTTCTGTTGACTTGCTCCATGCAGCTTGACATCCGGTTTCATTGACTGCAATGGCTTCTTCAAATTTCTTTCTTTCTTTCTTTCTCTCTCTCTCTCTCTCTCTCTCTCTCTCTCTCTTTTTCTTTCTTTCTTTCTCTCTCTCTCTCTCTCTCTCTCTCTCTCTTTCTTTCTTTCTTTCTTTCTTTCTTTCTCTCTCTCTCTTTCTCTCTCTTTCTCTCTCTTTCTCTCTCTCTCTCTCTCTCTCTCTCTCTCTCTTTCTTTCTCCTTTTCTTTTTCTTTCTCTTTCTCTCTCTCTTTTTTTTTTTTTTTTTCTTTCTTTCTTTCTTTCTTTCTTTCTTTCTTTGTTTGTGCTTCATCCAGGAAGAGATAGATATCAACCCACGTACCTGGGGGTATTTTTTGTTGAGAATTTCCAAGGCCCTCCGGAACTCCGAGAAGTCCACTGTTCCGTTTTTGTCGGTGTCACACTCTTCAAACAGCTCTTTGGCAACCTGCAGGCAGGCAAACACAATTTATTCAGGAGATGAATTGGACAGAGGGGTTCAAGCAGACAGACGCGCACATGCAGCCGCATACATGCAGACAAACTATGTGTTCCTTTCTTTTCCACAAAGACAAAGAGACACGGACAAGACAGACAGACAGAGAGACTGTATCGTCTTTTCTTTCCCTTTTTCTCTGTCTTCATTCTTTTGGCGCGGACAGACTACATGTTTCTTCTTCTCCCTGCTTTTCTTCATGAAAACAACAGACAGACAGAGAGACAGACAGACAGACAGACAGCCTGTGTTGTACCTGCAGGCGGAGATAAACACTGAATGATTCTTTGGCAAGTCTGTCTCTTTATCCTTTCTCACGTCTTTCTAGTTCCTCTTCACTCCGATAGAAGCACGGTGCATGTTATTCTCTTCTCTTCCCTTTCCTTCTTGGAGAAAAAGACTCACAGGCAGAGAGACAGAAGAAAAAATTAAAAAAAGAATTAATGCATATGCAGGCCCGCCCGCCTACCTTTGAAATTTCCGGCCTCCGGACGCTCGAGCAGTCACCGAGGGCGTACATGTAATCCTCTGCCCCGAGAACGCGGAGGTACTCATCCGTCTCCAGCAGCCCCTTCCGCTTCTGAGCGTCTCCCAACTTCTCGGAAATTTTACACGTGAAGTCCTGTGGAGCCAGGCCCGCCGCCCACACACACACACTGAATGGGATGGTCGTCGTTTTTTCGGGATTCTGGACGTCCTTTACAGTCAGCTCCTTTTCCCCCACGGCTGTCACGAGGGTGTTTTTCAGGACGTTGATCTCCTGCAATGCAATCAGAAACAAAGGAAGAAAGGCCTTCCTTCATTTTTTCTCAAAATATAAAACGAACAAATGCGGTCCCGCTTCTGTTTGTTGTTTCCAAAACAAAAAATCTAAAGAGTAAGTGAGTGGGTGACTGTCCTCACTCTTTTCCCACCATTCCTTCCCTTCTTCCCTCTCTTCTTGTTTACATAGTTACTTTCGTTTACTTTCTTATTTTCCGCCCCCCTTTCGTTTCCTTCCTTCCTTCCTTTTTTGCCATGCTTGCTTCCTTTACTCCGTACTTGCATTCACATAGACACAAGAGGCCCCCCCCCCGACCCCTCTGACGGACGTTTCTTCCGAATGTCTTTGCACAGTACTCCGAGATCCGCACGTCGTATGTGTTCAACAAGTGTCCCATCGCATTGATCAGAGTCACACGCGCTCGTGCGACCACTCGGGGGTAGAGGTGAGTGACTTCCTCATAAATGAAGTCCCGCAACTCAGCTGCAAACTCAACCCCTGTCGGTCCGCCGCCCACGACCACGAAGTGAAGCAATCTGTCGATTTCCTTCGTGTCTTCCGAAATGTTCGCTGACTCAAAGGCGTCGATGATCTTCGTGCGAATCCGCAGTGCGTCTGGGATTTCTTTCAAGAAGTGAGCGTTCTCCCTCACCCCTGGCGTCCCAAATGTTGCAGAAGTCGCTCCCACAGTCACCACAAGAGTATCGAAGGGAACCTTTCGAGGCTTCTCCGTTGGAACGTTCGAGCAGTCGCTGAGTCTGCAAAACGGAAACGAATGCCAGACGGGGAATAAAGAGGACGAAAATCAACAGACAGGGGTCAAACTGGAAAGAAGAGAAACAAGGACCCCTGGAGGTCGCAGAACGATCCCCATGAAGAACTGCGTTGCAACTGTCCGCTGAAAGACCGACTGACCGACCGACATACAGACAACCAACCACCAGGTAAGGTCAGATGAGCACAATTGAGCCGACAGCGTTGTTCACGGATGGAACTTCAAAGCATGGCCCGCTCACGTACACTGCTCACTGCCAGGCTATGGATCAGCGCTTAGCTGAATCTGCTCGCAATGACTGACTAACCGACCGACTGACCCCAAGATAGCCGTCACTGATTTATTTGTCTAGCCTTCTGCCTAATGACGAATGTGTGTCTTCACTGATTGCGGCACACACAGATGCTGAGATTGACGCACAGAAAGACGGAAACACGGACTGACGTGATGACTTTCTTCTGCAGGTCGATATCTTCTGCTTTGGCTTCAAGAAAGTCCACCCCCGCGCCTCTGTGGCGCAAGAGCATGTGCCGCACAGGCTCAATGATGGATCGTGGTTCGTTTGTCCCTACAGTGACTCCAGGGAGAAGAGGTGTGAAGAGAAAATAGTTACGTGGTGAGACCACTGTGACGGTCTTCCACTTTCTTGCGTCCATGTACTTGATCAACGAAGTGGCGGCCCAACCCGACCCCAAAATAACCAAATTCTTATCAGGGGATGCAAGACCCAAGCCTGGGTCTTTTGTGGTCTCCGTGGTCAGCCACCGAGACTGAGAGAGGAGGCATAGTGCAGGCTTCCCCCGCAGCGCCAGAGTTGCAGAGCACGACCGCAACATGCCAACGAACTGAGGATCTCCTCAAGTAGACTTAATTCCGTTTTCTCTCAGAGTTAATTGCAGAAATTAACTTTCATGCAGGACGGGGAGACCGACCATTCGAGATCATGTTAGAAGGGCTTGATGCTTCCGTGTATTATTACTTCGGAACTGTACTTCATGCACATTTTTCCTTGCACAAGTTGCAGTCATCTTGCAGTACGTTGCGGTCTTGCATACAGTCGTGGCCCCGGAAAGCGAAGCGGGGACCGGGCACTTGGCCCGGAAAGCGAAGCGGGGGGCACTTAGGAAACAATCCCCTGAGCCCATTTTTTCGATTCACACTAACCACCTGCGAAGATTCGGTTGTCCATCAAGGTCAGCAGCAAAAGCAATGGAAACTGAACCGAATGCATTAATATGCAAATTATATATGCAATTTGTGTTGACAAAAAAAAAGAAGAGAGGATTAAAGTCAAGAATGACAGGTATGGGGAGATCTGTTATGAGATCAGGTTTTGTTTTTCATAGCATTTTTTTTTTTTCTTTTTATTTTGCTTCTCATCTTTGATACAGACTAAGACAGACATAGACAGACACCGGCCTATAAACAGTTCATAATGGCACCTGCGGTAACTTGCAACAATTCCTGCGACAGTGCGGCCCACCTGATCCTCAGCCCCGCATTTCCAGCATAATCTGCATGACTACACCGCACTTAACTGCACTTTAAAAAATCGGAGACGCTTATCATAAATCTATCTTTTAGTACAAAAGTTTACAAAATTTATGGTGTTGTTTAAATTTCAGATATTTTAAGATGAGATCTCGAAAAACTGTTTCCGGACTTTGCCAAAATTTCATAATTTTTCCTATAATATATATATTATAAATTTTCTCTACTTTTACAGCCTGAATTGCAGAGCTATGCTACTTACGCGGGGCCACACTTATTTTTTAAGTTAATCCGATTGTTTAAAAAAAAAAAAACTTGTGCACGTCTTTTAACTCGCGCTGCAAACCGGTAGTGATTTTTTTTCTGCATGCATGTGAATTTATCAAAGGCCTAGTTTTACTAATCGTACTAACAATATCCGTTGTAATAACAAACTACCGTGCTTTGTAATAATATGGTCACATGCAAACTCTCAAGTCTGAACTTAAGTTTTAATAGAAAGTTAAGGTTGAGAATTTATGTACAAGAAATAATAAAATTGTTTCGACAACCAGATCGAGGCATGCTTTTGGGACCGTCACTAATGAAAGTGTACCACTGTGCTCCGATGCACTCGGCTATCAAGCTTGCAATCTGAAAACGTTCAATCGTGCATCCTTGTTTCACTTCCGACTCATTGCCTCTGCATGACTTGAACTTCTGACTCTGCAAGCCCGCCGCGATCCACACAGGATCCTCTAATCATATCATGATCTTATGCAGGTCAGATCTTCACGTCTGGTCTTTGTAGAAGGCTGATGAGAAAGAAGAGGCTCATTCCCAGACCGGCGGCGAGGAAGAGCGGACGGACGATCCCGTTGATGAGAAACATCGTGAGCGCGCTGTTGCCCATCTCGATCACATTTGCTACCTTGATAGGATATACGAGGGCAAAAGAGAGCACATAGAAGCTGCAGCAACAAATCCAAAAGAGACAGAAGCCGACGCCCCACACCGTTTTTCGACTCTGTCGGAACAGCCAGAAGGCTCGGAAGGTCTCTGGGAGGACCCAAATCTTGGATGACAGGTTGGCCTCTGTCTGCTGCGTTTCTGCTTCTATCTCTCCCCCTTCGGCCACAATCTGTTCTCTCCTCCACTGTACAAGTTTCTGTCGAGCCTCTGGAGACTGCCGGGAGATGGGGAGAAGAGAGGACAGCGCTGATGTCTGTCTCCACCTCTTCTTTCCCCTTAGGCTCCACCAAGAACCACGTGATACCACTTGCGCCGTCCAGAGGAGATTTGCATGATCCACTGTCACCCTCTCTCCTTTCCTGGCCACTGCCGCGAGACTCTTCAGCAAGGGGATTTTTGGCGTTTCGGGTTGTAACAGAAAATTCAAAGTCCACGAGACGGGAAGCGAGAGAGCGTAGACGAAGAGGACAGCGAGGAGGGACGAGTCGGAGAAAGATGACAAAATCGCAACCAGAACCTCCACCGCACTCATCCCCTCATCAAACTCCGGCGTCGTGCTGCTGAGGACACCGAAAAACAGAAGAATCAGAAAGACCCAATTGAAGCTCACAGTCCATCTATGAAGCTTGTGGGTTGACTGAGAGACCCCCACTGATGGGCCCCCAGTTCCCAAAAAAAGTGACTGCAGGGGTTTGATGAAAAGACGGAATCCTAGGTAGGACGCACTCCACCCAAAGTAACGAACTCTGCACATACAAGCAAGCAAACAAACAAATTCAAAGTGAGCTAGATCGATGCACCATCACATGGAAGGAAAAAGCTGCAAGAGACTATAGAGGTGTCTGTCTGTCTGTCTGTCTGTCTGTCTGTCTGTAAGACAACCAGTTCCGAAACGACAGGGCAAAACAAGAGGCGTCTAGACAGTCAGTGAGGCTGTGCCGATGTGGGAGGGTCCATGGGCACATTCCTTTGGGCATGGAGGTCGGCAAGCGCCGTGAAAGAAAAAATAGACAATGCCTCGGAATCTCTTTCTCTCTCTCTCTCTCTCTGTCTCTCTGTCTCTCTGTCTCTCTATCTCTCTCTCCCTCTCTCCCTCTCTCTCTCTCTCTGTCTCTCTGTCTCTCTGTCTCTCTGTCTGTCTGTCTGTCTCTCTCTCTCTCTCTCTCTCTGTGTGTGTGTGTGTGTGTGTGTGTGTCCCTCTGTCTCTCTCTCTCTCTCTCTCTCTCGAAATATTTTTATATATTTTGTCTGCCTTCCTGTCTGTCTCCATTCCGCTCAAAGTCCGTAGATTGACCGACTTACCCACCTCTGCAAGTCTCTCTCTATCTGTTCGTTCAACTCTTCCCACACCGGAAGCGCTCGGATAGAAGCCCGTCGACGCGAATGGAAGTCCATCGCCAGACGCCCCACCTCCTCAAGAGTGACACTCGACTCACTTTGATCCCCCCTCTCCCCCTGTCTACTTCTTTTCGAGACCCCCTCCCGAACCCCCACCAATCTTTTGGAAGCGGTTTTTGGCTTTTCGGACTCCCTTTTCTGCACCCCCTTTTCATTTCCTTGTATCTCGTCTGCACATTCTAAGAGAATGTCTTCTAGTCCGGCATCCTCCAGAGAATCGCTTCCCTCGCCTTCCCCCCCCTCCCTCTCCCCCCTCCCTGCTTGTGCGTTTACTCTCTCATTGCTCAACATTCCACGGTCTTGAAAAGGCTCGGCGTCTCGAAAGTCCAGACCGACAAATCCCCCCGGAGCTCCGGGACATCTGACAAAGAGACGCAGAACAGAGACGTCTGGACTCTCCTCCAGCCACTGAATGAAAAATGAGGGACATTCCTCCTCCCTTTCTTCTACTTCCTCTTCTTCCCTGTTGCCTCCTTTTCGATTGTTCATTGCTCCTTCTTCCTCTGATCTGAGGTCTTCTTCTGACACATTCCTCGAGGGGGGACTCCTCTCTCCCATCAGAGGCTGGACTGAGTGGGATTTCTCGGGGGGTTCTGTCTTCGTCTTCAATGAGGTTGGGAAAGGAAATTTCGTCCCCCATTGACGGCACCTGAGGCCCGACAGACCCTCCTCTTCATTTACTTCTTTCCCCATTTTGTTCTTGCGAGAGCGGAGGGAAAGAAAACGAGCAGCGGGGGTAGTTGGAATCTGGACGGAAGGCAGGTGGCAGGATTTGATGAGACGAGCGGCCACGATGGAGCGTTTGGGAATGAGGAGAGTCTGTAGGTGGGAGTAAGAAGAAGCGTTCTGGTTCTTCCGTCGCTCTGTTTCCTCTTCTTCAAAAGAGACACAAGGGGAAGAGGAAACTGAGAGCCCGTGAAAGTCCATAAAGGGAGGGGGAATGGCATCCGAGAGGGAATTCGTGCCCTCGACGTTTTCTCCTGGGAGATCGGTCATCTGCACACACGGACACATGCACGGAGACAGTTGACACACATGAAAAGACAGAGAGAGAGACAGGCAAAAGTTAGACACACATGTGCCCGCAGGCTTTCTTCCAAACGAACTCAATCTGATCACCCCCTTTCTTCCCTCCTTCCATTCTCTCTGCATGCATGCACGGTGGATGTCCACTGCCACTGCTACCTGTCTCCTTATGCATCAACAGGTGTCTGCACTCAAAAGGGTGATTGACTGACTGACCTTCATAAAAGAATTTCCAATTTCCAAGCAGACCACGACCTCGCGAGGAGACCAGGGGATCTTTTGAGGTCTTTCTTGCTCTTCCTCTTTCTCCCCTCCGCCTCCTCCATCTGCAAAAAGCGCCCAGTCCCAACCCGCTTGATCTTCCCACTCTTCACTGCCCACGTCGGGCACCGTGGGGGTCCAGGGCAGAAAGAAGCCTCTCACCGTGGCAAGGAAGGAATTCTTTCGACCGCTCGAGAGGGCATCCAGCACCAATTCCCCTATTTTCCTTCCGGAGCGGGCAGGCACTGATGACGTCCCTTCCCCCTTTTCCCCTTCTTCTCCCTCTCCCTTAGATTGAGACTCCCTTTTCTTTGCAGCATTTCTCTCCCTCCACTCTCTCGTAAGTCCTTTCAAGAGACGCCAGCGGAAAGCTTGGCGCTCTGCCAAACCCTCCAGACGTTTTCTGAATTCTCCCGACGTCATCAGGTATCGTGCAATTGAAAGAAGCTCCCAGTCTCCCTCCCCAAAAGGGTCAACAGCCAGGTCCCGTTCCCACCTTTTCAGCAGAGAGGCGCGAAGACTGAAGGGCAACACGGGAGGAAGGCGGGGATCCCAGACAGGATTTTGACGGGGGATGTCTGGCTGTTCTTCGTTCGTTCCTGAGGAGGAACGAGGGGGGGCGCTGAGAGGTAGCGTTCTGTTTTCAATCAGACAACAATCGGGACTGATCGCGACTGGCTCCGTCTGACTCTTTAGTCCTCTCTTGTTCTCCTCTCTCCCCCCCAACCCCCCCTGCGCGAGGATCTTCTGTGCGTCTGTAATGAGCAGAGACACGAGGTCCGTTTGTCTGAAGGAGAGACCCCCAAGGTCAATCGAGTCGCCTAGGTCTGGGGAAACCTCCCCGGCCTGTGATTTTGGAAGTGCGCGTGCACGGAGTTTTCTTCTTCCGGGAATCTGATCACCTCGGGGGGCGTCTGCCCTCCCCTTCAAAAGACCTGAGCTGCCCCCCCCTCCTTCCGATGCTTCTGAGAGTGAATAGGGGCATTCACAGGAGAATCTGTGTTGATATCTCCCGTCCGACTCTGCCACTCCATCCTCCATCAGTCTCTGAACATTCGCAACAATGAAGCGGAAAGACCCCCACGGAGGCAAGTGACGGTTCTCCCAGGAGGCCGCAAGCACGGCTCTGTTGCACAAGTAGAACGATTCAAGCTGCTCTACTGCACCTTTTTTGGTTTTGCGATCTCGAATAAATCCGCTGCATTGAAATGAAAGGAAGCCAAAGGGGCCGGTGGCAGAGAGGGAGGCATCAATCAGGGAGAGAAGACAGCTAGAACGCGGCGGACGAAAAAAGAGGGAGGGAAGAGAGGCGGAACACAGAAAAAGGGGAATTTCTTCAAATTGAAGACACGAAGAGAAGACGCGGAATGAATGAATGAATGAATGCATGCATGAATGAATGAATGAATGAATGGATGGATGGATGGATTGATGAATGAGGCGATTAATGAAGCAATGCCGGTGCAGGGAGTAACAAAGGTGTGCCATCGCTCTGCTCGAATATGGAGCACGGAAAGAAAGAAAGAAAGAAAGAAAGAAAAGAAAGAAAGAAAGAAAGAAAGAAAAGAAAGAAAGAAAGAAAGAAAGAAAGAAAGAAAAAACAAAAAAAGAACGAAAGAAAGAAAAGAAAGCAAAAGAAAGGAAAGAAAGAAAGAAAGAAAAGAAAGAAAGAAAAGAAAGAAAGAAAGAAAGAAAAGAAAGAAAGAAAGAAAGAAAGAAAGAAAGAAAGAAAGAAAAGAAAGAAAGAAAAGAAAGAAAGAAAGAAAGAAAGAAAGAAAAAACAAAAAAAGAACGAAAGAAAGAAAAGAAAGCAAAAGAAAGGAAAGAAAGAAAGAAAGAAAGAAAGAAAGAAAGGAAGAAAGAAATAAGCACCACCAAATTGTTGTTTCGACACCTGCATGTCATTTCATGTCATTTTGGAGAATACTGCAGGATCAACTCTTGTGTGCCCGCGAATGGTGCAGTGCATTCCTGTAGCACCTCTCCTTTCTTCTCCTCTGCTCTGCTCTCGTACAATTAATGGAGAAAGAAGAAAGACTCACGCACTCACATGATCAAATCAATTGACGCACGCAAGGAGTCACATGATCAAATCAATTGACGCACGCAAGGACTCACATGATCAATCAAATCAATTGACGCACGCACGCAAGGACTCACATGATCAAATCGAGGGCACAAGCTCCAATGAGAAGGGCAGCAAGCCAGAGAGCGATGTTGTCTGCTGTTGCTCCTTCTGCCGCTTTATCGAATTGCCACAAAACAGAAAGATCAGCGCCTGTAACAAGTTCCAAAACGTCGGCGGCAAACCCGCCATACTCAGTCTCCATCAATTGCGACCCGGTGCCTTCACAAGAGCCCCCCCCCCCCCCGGTTGTCGAGCACAGGGAACTCCAGGTGCCACTCTCATTGTCATACGACGCACACCCTCCTTCTCCTTCTCCTTCGCTCTCACTCAACCGACGCCCACCCTCTGCCCCCCCTCCCTGCAGACCCTCCACCGCCACTGTAACTTCAGAGTCCCCAAACACCTTGCTACCTACATCCTCCCCACACCAGATCAGACGCACACTCCGAGACCCCCCTGCCTCCCTGTCCCCCCCGATGTAGCTCCTGATGTCCCCGCTCCATGCAACCACTGCGAGACCGAACACAGCCTTGTCAGGGTCTCCGCATGTGCCCGGCAAGTCCCTAATTCTCTCAACGACTTCGATCGGTAAGTTCGGCAGCGTGATCCGATTCGATCCAACAGTCGCGCTGATCACTCGGGAATCGGCCACTTCTGTGGGGGACCCTAGTACAGTTGCTGAGACGGAGAATTCGCCTGTGGACATCTCAGAGGCACCCCCGCTGCCTGCCTGCTGGAGCACCAGTGGGGCTGCACGGGAGGGAGTAACAGAGGACGGCCGGGAGGGATCAAAGGATTCAGGCGAATGGTGTAGACAGAAAAAGGAGAAATAAAAGAAAGAACTATAGAAGATGTGGTTTGGTGAGGCATGGCTCCGAAGGACTTCGAGGAGAACATTCAAAACACAAATTTTCAGAAGGTCTGCTTGGCTTCTATCTACACCTGCTGCGAACATCCTGTTGACTTCACATACATCATTCGTCCAGGTATCTTTCTGCTTTTGTCTGACTTGTTTTATTTGATTCTGTCCACCTGCTTCTTTCTGCCTTCCTGCCTGTGTGTGTGCCTGTCTTCCTTCCTTCCTTCTTGTTTGTACTCACCCATCTGGGAAGTGGCGGCCTTGACGACTTTGTCTGTTGCAGTTTGCATTTCCTTCCGTCGGCTCGTAAGAGTTTCGCCGTCAGCGGTGGAGGTGGTGCCTGTGCTGATCCCCCCGTCTTTTGCCGCCGTTTCGAGGACGGACTCGAGAGACTTCAGAATTGGGAGCTTTGCATTTAGATCGGACTTTCCGGTCCTTGTTCTCGAGGGAGTCGATGAGAGACTCAAAGTCGAGCTCAGACTGTCTGTCAGCTGCATGCAGAAAATTTGAAGAGAGTAGCATGACCGAGCTAAGACTGTCTGTCAGCTGCATGCAGAAAATTTAAAGAGAAAGGGTCAGACGGTAAGCTTACTGGATTTTCAAAGGGAATTGAGGGAGACTGGGAAGGGGAGCAGATTCCAAGCGAAAAAGCTGAAGGAATGTTTACATCCCGGCAGGACAATGCATTTCGTATTTCCAAGTTGACTGTTTGGGCGAAATGGAAAGTTGTGCTTTCCAAGTTTTGTTCAAGCCCGCTCCATCCTTTGGCTTAGGCGAAGGTACCAGGTCAGAAGCAATGAAAATCTCTGATAAGGATAAGAAGAAAGAATTGAATCTGGATGTGCAAACCAAGAGTCAATCGCACCCGCGAGCAGAGACGCACCTGAGAGACGGTTTCGGTGGCTGCTGTCAGCTGGGCTGACGTATCTTCTTCTGTCGTCGTTGTTGTTTCCCCTGAGGTGCTCTGAGTTCCTGTGGAGCCCTGTTTTAGGGAAGACTCCAAGACAGACCCTGCGGAGGCCAGAGCGCTCGTGACGGCTGTGGTTTCCTCTGCAGTTAGTGTCCGTCCACTCTTTGCAGCGGCACTCAGCGTGTTGCTGACCTTTGTGGCCACTGCATCGACTGTGGATGTGACAGAACTGACAGAAGTTGTCGATAAGTCGAGGCCGTCTGTCAGCGTCTTCAGAGCCTGCAATGCAATGATACGAGAGTCAGCCATGCGTATCGGTTGTAAATGGCAAAAAAAGGAAACGGCTGACGTCAGGCTGTGAGTGCAGCACGAAAATCGAAGAATGTTTTTTTTTTTTTTTGCGAAGAACAAACAGCGTATGTCGACAGCAATGCTGCTCTCTTGCAGAGAACCAAGTGCACGATTTCCGATCCTTCCATACGTGTCAATGAAGAAATGTACAACGGAGTGAAAAACAGTTTCCCAGAACAAATACGAAAGGCCTCCTTGGTGCAGCTAAATCAAATGAGAGGGCAGACTTTCGACACCAATACAGCAAATTCGATCGCAGTGAAGCATGATTTTCTCAGCAAAAGAGCCAAGCCTCTTTGTTCATCAAATTGATGTTGAGGCCAAAATTCCCAAATCACAAAAAGGCAGCACAGCCAGGAAAGGAAGGACACTGCGGGTCCTATTCCTCGAAAGACAGATAGATGGGATAAATACAGATAAAAGCAAAAAGAATCGCCTGTAAGGAACAACGAAGCAAAAAGAAACAAAGCGAAAGATAGAGACAGACAGATAGACAGACAGACAGACAGACAGGCAGACAGACGGACAGACGGACAGACGGACAGAAAGAAAGACCAATATGCATGCAAACGGACCTCCAGGGTC
>JAHBMJ010000277.1:1973-9473 GCA_018398765.1 Chromera velia | reverse complement strand
TGGATCAAAGTCATTGAATGGTTTACACGTCGCCCTGTGCAAAGGCACTACTCGAACCAAATCCTTCTGACTATCTCTTTGAAACCGTCTATGTATTCAATTCTCAGCAGAGATCAAATGCAACGAAAAAAGAAACGAGAATCCGGCACTGGAGCCACCAGCATGACCAGCCATCTCGTGTTCATCAGTGCTTCTGTGACAGTCTGTATGCATATCGATGCTTTCGTTCGAGGAATACAAGTATACGTGTACGAATGTCCATGCACAAGGCGCAGAACTTTATATGGCGGGATCCCAAACGGAATGAAGATTCATTTTCTTGCATGCTCACCTATTATCAAAAAGGAGAGAAGTGACAGCAGCATCAGAAGAACACGAAATTGCCTGGGCCATATGCTGGAGAACCGAGAAAGTGCGATGCGCGGTGGTAGCTTCTGCTTCGTCCGGCAGTCTGTCTCAATCTGAAATTTCCTTTGACGAATGCAGAGCAGCCTGGTGTCTGTCTCTGGTCCTACTCCGCTGTTGTCAGATGCAGATCTTTACGTGGCTTCTATAGGGCTTTTTTGAGGGATTTTGATGCAGTGATCGATCAGCATGTAGTGACGCTTGAAGTCGGATGTCGATCGAGATCTCATATATATTCGATCAAGGTCTTAAAAAAAGTATGTACGTGAAATCCATGCATGCAGCTATGGCTGCAGAAGTTGCATGCCTCGGCCGGGGCCGCGGGGCACCTTTCGGCCCAAGTTTCGGGGGTATGCCGGGGCCCTAGCTGAATAGAGAGGTTGAGGCCGATGCGTGCATCGCATGCAGTTAACTCAGTTGAGACTCTTATACCGCATTCGGCTGAAATTTGCACAGCGCACTTGATTCGCATTAATTTCGGACGAAAAAAAATGAGTTTTGAAATGCATGCTGGGGGCCCCCAACATGTTGGGGAAGGGGCCCCGGTACTCCACTTGCATGCCCGATGACTTTCCGGGGCCCGATTCAATTTGTTTGAAATTCAGATTCACATCTGACGAAATTTAGTCTGTCAGATGTGAATCTGAATTTCGAACAAATTGAATCGGGCTCCGGAAAGTTGTTGGACGTAGAAATGGAGTGCCGGGGCCCTTTCCCCAACATGTTGGGGGCCCCCAGTATGCATCTGAAAACTTTTTTTTTTTAAAAAAATAAATCCCGAATCGCATTCTGTAACGAAATTGCAAAATTCAAGTGTATGCAGTATAAGAGGGGATTCTGTCTAACAATCCGGGCCTCTAATTTAAAATATTTTGAGATTCATCTCTCGATCTTTCAACGTCTACTTTAACTATTTAGGACTGGTGCGTAAAAGACACATACTACCCAAGTCTGGTCTTTGCATGTCAATATGTCATCGACAATGAATCCTAGACAGTGTGAAAGGAAGTAAGGGGAAGGAAAGTCTTTTTGCTCCATGCATACCGATAGGTATATCTTCTTGTTACTCTGGATTACTTTTGTTGTTCGGCTGTCGTTGTTTTAAGCTGGTACATACGTTTTATTCATAGTTTTCTCCATATAAGAAAGTAAAGATTAGTAAAGATAATAGTAAAAATAGAGGAGGGAAACAAAATATTCTTTGAATTTCACCATTCGCTCACCATTGCGGGAGATTCAAGTTGCTTAAAAAACAATATAATCATATAATACGTATTTTTTTGTATTAATTTCTTACTGGATTTCTTATCTACAACTTACACTACAAAAGAAAAACAACCAGAAATAGCCACGTGCAAACTGATCAAATTAATTTTAAATTTAAAACTTTGTAGTATACTTAAATAAATATACAACAAGTAGTCTTTTGACTTATTGTTGAACATACACTACTAAATTTACAAATTAATTTGGTGAGAATATTTAAGTAAAAATGATTCTCTCTCTTTTCATTTACTTATCTTTTTAATACTTCTTCAAACTTAGATTTAAGAACATTGATCATCAATTAAATCATCCAAAGATTCCTGCACCATAATTGCCAGAAACTTCTTCGTGCATAAAAGCCTCGATGTTTTGCATCTGTTGAATTTCTTGTTTGATCAGGTTCAGCTTGACGAAAAAGTCGGACTGCGAAATCTTTTTAGCGTTCCCTCTTGCTTCTAATGAGCGCAGCTGCTTCTGCACACATCAAAGAGCATTTGTGCATATTTTTGAGGGACTGCTGTTATCATGAATGCGATGTCAAGTGCCACCTGATTATCCAACGAGCTGCGCTCCACCACACCTGAGAGTGTCCTCTGAGTGTGTCAAGACTTGCTGTCAACAAAACAAAAACATAGAGGATGACTGACTGCCTGACCTCTGCATCGTCCAGATTTGCTTTCACTGTCTCCTCAAAGTCCTTGAGTTGCTTTGAGTGCTGCACACACTTCACTGCAACGTTCCGGACTTCTTGCAGTAACTCCCCCGGGTGCTTCATCGAAGGCAAGTCCTCCTCGTCCCTCTGTTCCTCTTCATGATCCGATTTCTCGTCCGCCTCCGTCGTTTTAAGCACTTCTTTGATGTCGTTTTTGATCTCTCTCAGCTTGTCGGAAACCTTATTTTTCAAGTTTTCGGCTTTTTTGCTGAGTGCCCTGAAGAAGCGCCGAGGGCCCAACCGAGATAGAAACGACCGTGGCACCCCATCAGTCCGACCGTTTCCGTCCCCACCCTCATCGACTGGAAGGACAAAATTCTCGAGGGCTGCTTTGGCAAACTCTCTGCGGGTACGCACACATGCACAAGAAAGGAGAGAGAAGTAAGGCCAGCTAGGCGTATGAATGTGGGGATAAAAGGGTCTAGTTTGTCATGAAGGGAAAGACACAAAGGCTTGTAGAGCCATGTGGAGAGACAAAGAAAAACAGCTTTTTACTTTTTTACGCCCCCTTTTTTCTAGACGGACAAAATGGCAAACTGCCGGATAGATAGCCAGCTGGCCAGACAGACCTACAGACAGACAGGCAGACAGGCAGGCAGACTTGCGAATGCAAGCGCACTGGCCTGCATGTCTGATCGATCGCGTATCCGTCTGTCTGTCCGTCCGTCTGTCTGTCTGTCCGTCTGTTTGTCCGTCTGTCCGTCCGTCTGTTTGTTTGTCCGTCTGTCTGTCCCTCTGTTTGTTTGTCCCTCTGTCTGTCCGTCTGTTTGTTTGTCCGTCTGTTTGTTTGTCTGTCTGTCTGTCCCTCTGTTTGTTTGTCCCTCTGTCTGTCCGTCTGTTTGTTTGTCCGTCTGTCTGTCCCTCTGTTTGTTTGTCCCTCTGTCTGTCCGTCTGTTTGTTTGTCCGTTTGTCTGTCCGTCTGTTTGTTTGTCCCTCTGTCTGTCCGTCTGTTTGTTTGTCCGTCTGTCTGTCCCTCTGTTTGTTTGTCCCTCTGTTTGTCCTTCTGTTTGTTTGTCCGTCTGTCTATCCGTGTGTCCATGTGTCCGTCTGTCCGTCTGTTTGTTTGTCCGTCTGTCTGTCCCTCTGTTTGTTTGTCCGTCTGTCTGTCCGTCTGTTTGTTTGTCCGTCTGTCTGTCCCTCTGTTTGTTTGTCCCTCTGTCTGTCCGTCTGTTTGTTTGTCCGTCCGTCTGTCCGTCTGTTTGTTTGTCGGTCTGTCTGTCCCTCTGTTTGTTTGTCCCTCTGTCTGTCCGTCTGTTTGTTTGTCGGTCTGTCTGTCCGTCTGTTTGTTTGTCCCTCTGTCTGTCCGTCCGTCTGTTTGTTTGTCCGTCTGTCTATCCGTGTGTCCGTGTGTCCGTCTGTCCGTCTGTTTGTTTGTCCGTCTGTCTGTCCATCTGTCTATCTGTCTGTCTGTCTGTCTGTCTCTCTGTCTGCCTGTCTGCCTGTCTGCCTGTCTGCCTGTCTGCCTGCCTGCCTGCCTGTCTGCCTGCCTGCCTGTAATGATGCTGACTGACATGTGTTGAGTGGTGTCTTGATCGCTTTCTCCAATGGCGTTCTCATCGTAGAGCAGTCTGAGGATTCGAGTGCCCTCACTCAGGGACAGCTTCTGCACTCGTTGCAGCCGCGTAGAGACCTCCATGGCTGCGGTGACTGTTTTCATGATCGCAACGTCCAACACGGGGTGTCTCTGCCTGACGGCCTCCACTGCCACGTCCTGTACTTTCCTCAACAGCATGTTCAGGTAGGGCTCTGAGTAGAGGACCCGTGTCTGCATACATTTGCATCATGTGTCATTCATGGGTGGAGAGAACGAAAGGTAGAGGAGGCGAGTGCGCTTAATTGTCCTGGGGATGTGGAGAAGAGAAGAATGTGCCTGCCTTCTTGAGACAGGCATGCAGTGGCCTGTGCAATTAAGCAAAGATTGCATCATGCGGCTTGCAATTCCGACAGTTTGGAATCTAAAGAGAAAAAAAGGGGCTTCAAGGCCTTCATGCGACTTAAAAAACTGTGCTGCATGGAGGGAGGATTGTTGACTGAGAGTTTCATGTCGCCAGGAGAAACGAACCTACACTCGTATACACGCCAAAAGAGAACTTCGGAAAGAAGTGGAGGGGGTGGGGAATAGAGTAGAAAAACAAAAGAGAAATGGACCTACAGACAATCAAATCTGTCGACATGCGAAGAAACATTTAAAGCACCCTTAAAAGGAATAAGCGCAAGAAAACACAAAAGAACACCTCCCTCCTGCCTCCTCCCTCCCTCCCCCCCCTGCATGCCTTCCTGCTTGTCTGCCCGGACCGTCAACCACCCACCCACCGTCTGATCAACTAAGTCGTCAACGCGGTCGCTCTCTATCGCTGCAAAAAGACGGGCACCCAACGCCATTTCACGATCTGACCCGTCGACAGAATTTGCGGAATTTTCTTTCAACCCTTCGACTTGCTCTCGGTTGGGTCCTAATTCTTTTAATTTCTCTTTGTGCTTCTTCAACATTTCCTCCCTTTTCTTTTCGTACTCTTCCACCTTCTCCCGTATGCGCTTTGCTTCTCCTGAGAGTTTACTCATTTCATATTTCTTCTGCAGTTCCCTCTGCTCCACCAACGCCGTCTTGACCAGGTGCTTGTATCTCTGGAATCTGTTCAGTGCAGAGACCTCCAGAGGGCCCACGAGGGGTACCGCGGCCTGGTCGTCCAAATTCGGAGACGGCCGGGTGAAGGCAATCGACCGGATGGCCTCCTCTCGATGGGCTGGTGCGAGGTCTCGACTGCATTGCCATACATGCAAGGAGGGAGCTTGCGGCCGTTCGTTCATCTATGCATCAAACTAATGNGGGGGAGTCAGGGGTGCCGGGGAGAAGCAGAAAGAACAAAACGGGTGCATGTCAGCAGAGGGAAGAAATGAAAGCGCCTGCAGGATCGAAGTATGGAATCCGTGCATGGATGATGAATCAATAAAGCTCCCCTCGTCCTTCTACTTCGTTCTCTTTCGCGTTCCTCGTGAAACTTTCGTTCTTAGGAAGCAGCAGAGAGTGCAAGACAGAGAATGAATGAAGCTCTTTTTTGAGAAGGGGAGGGAAGAGAACAAGCAAGGATCAATGCAATCAGATGAGACCTGAACACGAATACCTCACAGACAGTCCCACCGACGGACGAACAGACAGACAGACAGAGAGACAGACAGACAGACAGACAGACAGACAGGAAGACAGGCACTGCATTTATTTTTCTCTTTCACATGGTTGCTCTTCCTTCCTTTCCTCCTCCAAGACAGACAGACCGACACGCAGACGAAATGACAATCGACAGACAGACAGACAAACAGACAGACCGATTGACGAGATCCAGAATGAAGAACGTTTTCTCTCGGAGTCTCAGGGCATCCTGTTCCAACTCCATCTGCAAGAACGGACGGACGGACGGACGGGCGAGTTCTCGTCAACAAAAACCAATCACTCATACATGCAGTGTTGCAGAAATTGTCGTCTGTCAAGACTCGGACGGACACAATCACAAAAACGGACCGACAGCCAGAGAACCACAGCACTCCCGCCGCAGAATGAGATCATGTGATGTCTACACAAAGGACCGTAGCTTTCTTTTACTTGCTCCAAACTTCCTCAAGATCAGATTGCCCCCCAGGTTCAAAGACATCCTTCTGCCTGCCTGTGTGCCCCATCAAGTTCTTGTCTTTCTTGTTCTGCGTGGGTCTGTGCTTGTTGGTGGGTCTGTGCACAGACACACGTCTAAGAAAGAAAGAAGGAAAGCCGGGTCCGACGTACCTCAATTTTGTGGAGAGTCCATTGCACGTCGTCCAGGAGGTTCAGTTTTCTCTTCTCGAACTCCTCCGTCGTCTCCCCTCTCTTCTCGACCTCTACAGGAACAAGAGAAAGACGGCCGTCAGGGAGCAGAATCCGAACCTGCAAGCAGGCCGCCAGAGGGAACAGTGCATGCATTTATTTTATAAATAAAGTCAGAGAGGAGAATGCGAAGCTGCAGGCAGGCCGCCAGAGGGAAGGGATCGACGTGTCGGCTTGTTTGTGCGCTTGTGGTGAGGTTCCGTTCATTTGCGCGTATCAACCATCCAAAAAAGGGAAAGGAGAGGCAGGAGGAGAACCTAGAAGAAGGAGGATAAAGCAGAGAAAAGAGAGGAAACAGAGGAAGATGGAGAATCGAAAGGGGCGTTGATGCCGAAAGGTTAGCCACAACTAATGCGTTCCAACAGAGAAATTGTCGTGAAGGCCGGGGGAACAAAGAGGGAGATCAAGGAGTACTCTCAAGGCGAGGGCAGATGAATATATAAGCCGGAGAGAGAAAGAAAGGACAAAAGCAGAGCTACAAACGATTGAAGGAAGGAGGCGTCGGCTCGTAAGTAAAAGAAGTCCTTCCTCCCTTATCAGACCAAACCAAGAGCGAAAACAGATCGACCAGTAAGAAAGAACAGCAGAGCAGCACCATCGAAACGAAATACGCATGCTTGAAGAGAGAGAAAGAGAGAAAGAGAGAGAGAGAGAGAGAGAGAGAGAGAGAGAGGCAAAGGTGCCTGACCAGAATGAGAATGACAGGAGCTGCGTGAACATGCAGAAAGAAAAGCAGAGAGAGACAATTGATGGAGCAGTGTAGACCAAAGCACTGCAATTCACTGTCTTAATTCCTTAATTGGTGATTCTTCATTTGTTCGTACCTCTTCCGCTTCCACTGTCTCTCCGCCGTCTTTTCTCTTCCACTTCCACACAGGCGCCCCTGTTGCCTCATCAAACTCAACAAAATCCTCTGCATTCGTTAGAATCTTGTACGTCTTTAGCTCGGTCTCCTGTGTCGCATCCAAAAGGATTGTGGCTGCCGTTCTGATGACTGGAAGCACGACCGAATTCACTGCGTGGACGTCATCATCGTCAAGGTCAGTTGGTTCGTTGTAGGGACCGGCGAGGGGGTCCACCTCCACGTGTTTGTCTACTTTGACGTTCTTCACCTTGTCCTTGGTCGTCTTCTCCTTCTCGCTTTGCCTTCTTGAATTTAGCTCGGACTGCTGTAGGAGTGACAGGGAGAGGTCCTTTGGAGACCCGAAAGTCCGCATCCTCATCATGCCACTGGCAGGCGGCGCAACGAGGCCCTCTCCCTCTG
>JAHBMJ010000276.1:0-50759 GCA_018398765.1 Chromera velia | reverse complement strand
GGGGGGTCGCCACGACCCCCCCCGCCGTGTAGGCGACCTGCAGGCATGGCACACAAAGCATTATCAACACTTTGGTGAGGAGAAAGCACTGCTCGAGGCACTGCAGACTTACCACGTCGATCCTTCCACACGTCCAGGAGCCCAACGGTGACCGCCAGCAACACCGGAAAACAAGTCTCGAGTTCTCCGGCCCCTGACCCTCCCCCAGTCGGGAGGAAACGAAACACACGCCTCATATAGAACAAGATCACAATTCTGCTGCTCCCTGGTGTGGGCAGGGCTCGGGGACTCTCCAGTGGAGTTGCTGGAAATGACAGGTTTTTGGTTTGCAGAATGGTGCTTTTTTGATGGCCCCGTAAAGGACTGAAAAAGCATGCTTTTTTGGGTTGTTTGGGGGGCACATGGGGGCCACGGCAGCTAATTCGCAGGCGTCGCAGGGCGTTTTCGCTTTTCTGGGCCGCGCGTAATGTGTGCCGGGGCTCTTTTGACCGCAGTCGCGAGACTTCGCGCGCGCAGCGGGCCCTTAGACATGCCGTGGCCTCTGTGATTTCGGCAGAATTTTGCGGTTTCATACCGCGCGATCCATCGCACCGAATCCCTCGAACCTTTGGCAAAATGATGTGTGAACTCTGACGAGTCGAACGGTACCCTTCACGTTTCTGTGCGATTTTTTTCGATTTTTTGGTTCGAAGTCGCTCTCCCATCCTGGAACTGCAGGAGTTAGAGCTTCTGCTGCTCGGACCCGGGGCCCCACCCGGGTCCTCCGAAAGGAAAATGGTCCGGCATAGCCTCATTGCAGCCTTTCCATCAATCCGTTGTACGATGCTGTTCGTCTGCATGGAGACACTCGCGCCCAGAAAGTGTGGGGTCTGCACGGGCTGTGGCCGCCTTCTGCCTGTGCCTGTGTGTCTGCGTTGACAGAGAAACCTTTTTCCGAATCAAAGCCGAGTGTTGCTTAATCGCTTGCCCTTCATCCCACAATGAGGCTTTTCACCGTCCTTTTCCCTTTTTGCTGCTGCCTCACCCCTTCAGCCTGCTCCTCCTCTATCTTGAAACCCGGGCAGCACAGCAGTGCCTTCTTGAGCTGCGCCAAAGAGAGTGTTTCCGGGCAGAGACGGGAAGGGAACATTTCCTCCATCCCCCCCCGAAAAAAAGAGAGGGGCATCAGCACAAGAGAGGGCATGTCCTCTTTGTACAGCGAAAGAGGGATGGAAGGTAGAAAAGACAAAAAAGGAAAAATCGAGAGACGAGCGCTGTACGCGGATAGAAGTCGGAAGGCTGCGGCGTTGAATGAAAAGGGGACCCTGAAGAGCGCCGTCCAATACGAGCACGCAGCACGCCGTCTCCCAAAGGCAAGCGTGTGCATCAATCCCTCCCCCGATAGGCTCTCGTTCTCCCTTCCCTGCTTCCTTGTTTCCGTGGTCCCTTCTTTGCTCCAGTCCCAACTGTCGTTCTGCTTTCATAGGGTTTTTGGTCTGCGCTCATCTGCTGTTCGTGAAGTGTCCGTCCCTCTTCTGTTGCGCTCCAATATGTGTGAATTCACCCGTCTTATTCATCGTTTGCGGTTTGCAGATAGCGGTTCTCGTGGATGCAGAGAATGTAGGTGCACTTTTTCTTGAAGAAGTGATGGCCGAGGCTCACAAGCTCGGCTACCCCTATATAAAGAGGTGGGTCGGCAGCGTGAGTGAACCTGTCGCAGGAATAAAATTAGGCAGGATGCGGCAGCACGGGCATGGGACCGGTAACTTGGAAAGAGTTCGCACTCTGCAGAAGCGCGGCATTCGTTTTCCTTGTGTCCCCGCGTCGGTTCTGATTCCAGGCAGCGGAAGCTCGTAGGTTAAAATCAAATCACAGAAACCAGAAGGCGGATAAACAGACAAACAGATGACCTTACCCAAGACGGGTCCTTCCACCCTGTTCATTGCCGCTTGTAATGTGAAGTACAATCTGGTGACGCAAAAACGAATGCATGCAAGCAATGCGGCAAGAAGGCAGATGTATGAAAGCATCCGCGTGATGCACCGTGTCTTCCGTTGTGGCGTTGCCCTCTCTCTCTTCCCTCCTCCGCCTCGTTGCCTGCAGGGCTTTCGCCGATTGGTCGCTTGAGTGCGACCCCAGGCTGGCCCGTTTCTTTCAGCAAGAGAACTTCGAACAGGTCCACCAACCTTCTATTCCTGGTGGGTTGTAGGGTCTGGTTTTGGGGGGGAAGACCGAGGGAGCGAGGGTTTCTCCCATCGTTTAAATACGGAAGAATGGGGGGGGACGAAAGAGTGCCTGGGCGGGTCTCTTCCCCTCTGCCTTGCGCGTATACGGTCGCCATGATCTTTCAGCTTACTGTTCTTCAGGCCCTTCCTTCTCTGTTTCTCGCTCGGTCTGCATGTGGGCGCGTGTGTGCCCGAGAGAGTCTGTGCGTCGGCCCACTGGTGTGCCTGTTCTCTTTCACTTTCTGTGTATTTATGCAGGGAAGAATGCAGTGGACACCAGGATCATTGTGGACGCCATGGACATTCTCTACACAGACCAGTGAGTTGAGCTGAAAGAAAATGCTCGAAGGGTCTCCTCCCTCGGTTCTCTTTGACACTCTCTGCCACCTCCCAAACTTCCTCTCCAGTTTTTCTGTGCTTATTTTTTCGGGTGGGATATCGCGTGCGTGCGTGCGTGCGTGCGTGTGTGTGTGTGTGTGTGTGTGTGTGTGTATGCGCGAGACAGCAAAAACTGCAGAGGAGTGTGCGTGGGCCTTGTTTGCTGTCTACCTCCCTGCAGGGATGTTGAAGCATTTGTGCTGGTGACTGGAGACGCGGATTTCAATGCGCTGGGCCGAAAACTTCGTCGAAATGGTGGGTTTGCCTCCTTCTTTTTGCCCGTCGCTTTCTGTTCCTTTTTCGTCTAGCCAGGATTGGTTTATAGAGTCTTTTACTCTCTCATTATTTTTTTGCTCCCCCCCCCTTTCAGGCTTTCTCTCGTCTGCTCTGTCGAAGTTTTCCCTCTTTCTCTTTCTCATTCTCTTCACAGCCAGGTTCTCTTCGCACACGCACACACACACACACACACACACAGAGAGAGAGAGAGAGAGAGAGAAAGAAAGAAAGAAAGAAAGAAAGAACGAAAAACAGGCACGCGCTCTCGCGTAGGAAAGCGAACGCAAGCCGAAAGAACACGTTTTCTTCACCTCACTTGTTTTCCTCCGCCATCCCTGTCGCTTTTTTTGCAGGAAAGCGAGTGGTGGCTTTTGGTGTCTCGAATTCCTACAAGTTGAAAGACTCAGTCGACAAATTCACCCCCTTCTCCTTCTCTTCAACTGATGATGGATTTGTAAGCAAGACCACAGACACACCTTCCAGGGGGGGGGCAGAAGAGGAAGAGGTAGTCCAGTCTGAAGAGGAGGCAGAGGAAGTAGCGACAGGACCAGACACGGAGACTGCAGACAAACTCTCTGGGTGGATGCAGGGGGCCTTTGAAGATCTGATAATGGAGTCGAGAGGAGTCCGGCTGGAGCGCAACAGTGAATATGAGTCAGTTTGACCGTGTCTGCCTCTTTTTTGTCAGTCAGAAAATCAGATTGTGCTTCTTGCCCTTCCGTTCTTGTGTACCTCTGTTTTTCTCTTCAATCCAGCTCTTCTTCCTGCTTTTTGCTTCCCTTCGGGCCTTCCGCTTGCAAAGAATTGACAGAGGCAGCAACGGTGCACAACCAGGAAAGCTTAGAAAGAGAAAAAGTGTGTGTGTGTGTGTGTGTGTGTGTGTGTGTGTGCGTGTGCGTACAGATGGGTTCCCTTGTCGGCTTTGAAGAACAAGGTGGAGGATCTGCTCTCGTGTGATGTGGACCCCTACTTGGGCAGTCTTTCGGTCAGTAGTCAGTGAGTGAGTGAGTGAGTGAGTGAGTGTACCTTCCTTCGATCCCTCAGTTAGCTTGTTCCTTGGGGAATTGTTCATCGTTGGGAAATTGTTCCTTCAATGGCCTGACTTCTTCCATCTCCGTCTGCCTTCCCCATCAGACCCCCCTCTATCTTGTGCTGCTGTATATGTGTTTGTTTGTTTCTGTGTTGGCATGATCTCGTGCAGTTCCGCTCTTTCATCGAGACCAGAGGGGACGAGTGGGTGCTGCAGGAGGGGGGGGGAAGGACGTATGTGCGCTCTGCTGTTTTTTCCCCTGCTGCTGTTCCGGTCCCTTCTTCCCCCTCTTCCACTACCATTGGTATCTCTGGGCATGTGGACACGGCTCTGATACAGCTGGGCACAGCACGGACATTGGAGGAGGTGAACGGGGAGGGCGGGGTTCATATTGGGTTGGGAGAGGACGGAGAGGGGGGTCTCAGTGAGATGACGTCCTCTCCCTGTTCCTCTTCTGGTGCTGTTCTGGCACCTGAGGGCGGGGTACAGGAGAACACCGAAGGGGACAGCGGGGTCCAGCAAGCGAGCAGCAAGCTGAACAGGGAGCTTGAGATGGGGAGGTGAAGGGAGCAGAATTGGAAGGAACGAAAGAGAAGTTAGGTAGGTGAGGGAAAGAAAAACAGGACGTTGGAGGGGAAAAGTCGTCTGTAGAGATATTTGAGGAGATGGATGGATCTGTGGGGTCGAGCATGGGAAGCGCCAACAGACGGAAGCTGCAGGAAAACCAGCACCCCAATTCAATTTTTGTTGATGCTAGCTTCCCTGTCTGCCTCTTCGAGCGAAAATGCAGACAGACAGACAGACAGAGAGGGAAGAATCCCTCCCTCCCAAATGTCTTCCTTCTTCGTAGGAGGGGAGGGAAGGGAAGACATGGATTCGAGGCAGCCAGTGCCCTGCCTGGTCTTGGAGGTTGATGGAGGGAGGATGGGACCGCCTCGCCTTGCACGAAAGAGTCCACTATGCCCTTCTTTCCACCATGGAGATAGATGTGAACCGTCTTTTGTATTCGTTCTCTTAATTGTGGAGACGGAAGGACTGTTCCTCAAGGGAGGGTGAGTGAGGCGCTGTTCAGGCACAAGCCGACTGTCGGCACTGGAAGCGGCTGCTCCCCCGAGTTCGTGTGTGTGTCTGCTAGCCACGTCTGGCCACACAGTGAGCACAGCGTCTTGTGCTACCAGCCCCCCCCCCCTTTTTGCTTCCTTCCCTTTCTGCCGCCGGAGTGGATGAGGAAGGGGGAGCACAGACGGATCAGCAGCAGTTGTTGGTCCACTGCCTGCTCAGCGTTGTGGGCGGGAGAGTGCAGTGGTGGGCTGCCAGCGAAAGGCAGCGAGTGTCGCAGGAGTTTGGCAAGGTGACGGTCACATTCTGACCAGCGGCCTATCTCCGTCCCCCCCTGCCTGCCTGAATCTCATTTTGAAAAAATCCAAAAGTTTCTGCATGGGCTTTTCAGCCCGCACTTCGCGGAGTCGAAGGAAGCTGTCGGACCCTGGAGACCTCGATTGGCATTCGTTCCTTTGCCTGGGTTGGTTCTTGGGTGACTCTTCTGCCTTTCGGTAAGCACTTGTTCTGAAAAGGACCTCAGACTTTCCGTATCAGCTGACATGCTCAGACTAGTTTTTTATTCTGTTTTCTTTGGTCACTTTCGTTCATACGTGAGAAATTGTGTTACAAGTGTGAGAGCTGTCTTCTTGTTGGATTTGTGCCTTCATCAGTTGGGAGCCCCCTCTTGCTCCTTTCTGTTCGATGTAGTTATGCCCTCAAAGCTTTCTTTTTGTATCAGTCTCCCTGTGTTGGAAATGGCTGAAGACTGTGTACTTATCTCCCGCTTTGCCTGGCCACCTGGAAACCTAGTTGTCTGTTTCTCTTCAGGCGCTGTTGAAGGCGCGTGCAGCACTCCTCTCAATATTCGCTCCGTCTCTTTTTGCTTTTGTAGCCTTTCAGATGTGTCCATACTTACTCGCAAAATAATAAAAACAGATCAAACACACCCCAGATGGGCCTCTAACGAAAGGGAGACCTATTTTCCTGAGATCTCTCTCCAGCTGGTGTCCCGGATATGAGTAAGCTCGATCGCAGACTGTCAGATCATACCAGGGCGGCCCTAGCTGCCCTTCTGTTTCCCCCCCTTTAGTTCCCTCCTTCCCTTAATTGTCGACAATTTTATACGGGTGCCGCAGGAAGTGGAAGAGGACAAAGGGAGTGGACACCTATAGTCGGGGCTTGATTGGGGCTCTTCCAGATTGGCAGGCGACCTCACGTCACCCGGGGAAGTTCACCGTCTTCGGTCCGCGGCTTGCGCCGCCTTGGGTCGCTCAGGGTCTCTCTGCTTCCAGGTCCATCTGTGCACCCGGACCCTCGCAAAAAGGATCCCTAGAAGGATCCGATGGATTCCGCAATCGATGACAGATTCATTCTGGTTCTTCTCGGTCGATCGATCCATAAAACGAGAGAGAGAGAGAGAGGGCCGGCCCGGCCGGNGGGAGGGAGGGGGGGGGAGAGAGAGAGAGAGAATAAGAATGAGAATGAGAATAAGATGTATTTAAAGAAAAAAGACTGAATCTCATGCGCAGTCCGACTCTCAGCCTGAAGTTAGGTGCACCAAAGCAGTAACGCTGTCAGTAAATCTGATTCTAGAGCTGATGTATATCTAGGGGTAATTTTCAAAAAAAAAAAAAAAGGTCATTTTCACTTTTTTGTTTGTTTTTTTTTCTGATGTCAAACTAAAAAATATGTTGTTTCAGTGTTGTTGATGTGTTGCACGAATCAAAAAGTGTTGTTTAAGTGTGGTTATACTATTGTTTCTTTGTTATAATGATAAATGAATGTTGTTGCACTGTTATACAACTGTTGCTTTTATGTTGCAAGGTGTTGCATATGGTTGTTACGTCTTGATGGAGGTCATCATTTATCATCATTGAAAAGCAAAAAAAAAAAATACCCTGAAGACTTTCTTTTTTTTTGAAAATTACCCCTAGATGTATATACTGAATAATTATTTGCATCAATTTTTAAAGGCATACCCTATCGCATTTGGGAGTAAATTCCGAGTAATTGGGACAATTGGAATGCCCCATTAGGAATTTCGAATCCCAAATTCCCAATTCGAAACAATTTGGAAACATTCTTTTCTGTGTGAAGAACTTAGTGTACAAAGCTGTATTTTTATGCATAAACATTTTAAAACTCATATATTTCAAATCTGAACACCAATTAGCTTTAACCCCCCTGACACTCCAGTCTGTCTTGAAATAGATTTTTTAATGCTGGCCGCGCCTGCGGTATAGTTCTTTCAAGACTGTCTGCACCTTCCACAAAAAAATTTAAGTATATTTTATTTTGGCCGCGTCTGCGGCGTCTGCGGCACAGACGTTT
The DNA here is from genome assembly GCA_018398765.1 of Chromera velia. Taxonomy (NCBI): domain Eukaryota; family Chromeraceae; genus Chromera; species Chromera velia. Next base: position 43,499 of record JAHBMJ010000276.1, on the reverse strand, counting down.
CAAGTCTGGCCGCGCCTACAGCGCGGCGTTTCAAGTTTACTGGAGTGTCAGGGGGGTTTTAGCTTTACACACACATTAAACCTAAAAAAAATACAAATTGGAAATTTGAATTTCTAATTGGGAATTTAATTTTCCAATTGGAAATCACATACGTTTTGAATGATCACCACGTTTTTACACAACCACTTATTGCATTCCTTTCATGTCATTTTGCATTCGCTCCTACCGACCACCAGTACAATACACTAGAACACACATGAACATACGAATACACACATCAATGCACATTCACACTTATCTGTCTCTACTCAGAGTCTCTCGTTCCACCTCTTCACTTTTCCAGAGAGTGTTCAACTGATTCAAGCTGTCGGATGATCTTATTTTCTTCATCACGCATGCTAGACTTGGATGGTCGATCAGTTTATGCAACTTTTTGGAGCCGGGTCTGTCTCTTTATCCCCGAACGTCCCAGGTATGGTGCGCCGGGTTGCGGCCTTCGGCCGCTCCCCGGCGCACCGTGTTTGAGCCGGGTCTAGCTGCCAGGTCGGCCTTCGGCCGACCCGGCCGACCCTGCGTTTACTATATAAAGCGCTGGGTCTTTAACACCTCTGGTTCAACAACAGTCAGATCTAGTCTCTTAGAGTAGAGTGTTTTATCTAGTTAAGGGGCCGATAATTTCAGTGATAAATAAAAAAAAATCGATAAAAAAAAAAGTTTTCTTAGTTTTTTTTTTTCTTTTGTTATCTAGTGCACGCTAGCTACTAGCAAGGCTTTGAGGACAACCCAGAGCACACATTCAGGGGAGGGGGGATGAGGAAGCCTGCATGCCAATCGGATTGATTCGCCTCAACTTGCTTTATCGACAGAATAGACCTTCTTGAGACAGTCAGCTATAGCTTTGGAACCGCTTCTAGGCAGGATTGTACACAACAGCAACACCATATCCTTCATTTTCTTCTCATTATCAGAAGTGCCCCTCCCAGTTGCATCTGCAACGCGTTGTGCAATCTGTATTCTTGTGTCAATGGGCGCTTTCTGCTTCACAATTTCGTACAGTTCTTTCAGCCTGTTCCTAGCCTGTTCCGTTCCCTTTCTGTGTCTTTACACTCCGTCAGGACATGAATCTCATCTTTGATCATACGCAAGGGGGACAAACATTTATCGCACAGCCGTTCTGGTTAGGTTCTATCTATATCCCCCCCTATGAGAGCCCTGAAAAGCGTATGGAAGCCTACGGAGGACTGCAGCAGACTCTTTGGCAGAGGTTCAACACTGCACTCTATCATTTCACTTCTCAGACGTCATTTCCTTTCATACAGAAGGTGCATGGCCAAACGTTGTCTGGTCGGATTCTCTGACTGGAGGAGAGAATCGCAAGGTGGGGGAAAATTCCGTCTCTGTCTCTAACATTTCTAGCTTCTTCTTTTAACCAGTCGGACAGCCAGGCACCCTCTACGATCTTTTTTACCGCCCTTTTCCTTCTGCCTTTGCCCTTCCTTTTAAACTTATCCCCCACCAGGCTTGGCAATGGAGGCTACAAAAGGGAGCAATCTAGTGGAACGGCCAGCCATTTTACTGTCTTAACGAAGGGTTCGCATGAGCCAGCCAAGCACTCATTCCACACTGCCCAGGGTAGAACACGGTCGATCGATTTAATGCATTGGATGAAGCCCCCACTCAACTTACCAAGTAGAGAACTGAATGGCTCGAGAGAGAGGGAGAGAGAAGGGAAGGTGAAACAAAGGAATGATAAGAGATACCAAAACAACATTGAACAAAACGTAACTGTAATGCATCGAGGCAGGCAACATCTGTCTTTCTCAGCGGGATTGTTTCCAGTCCATACAGTGCGACTAGCAGCCAGAGGGCCTTAAACAAAATAATTTTAGAAAAGGGAGAAACAAAGCCCAGAGAAGAAAGAGTACCAAACACAGCCCCCAGTGCCTTCTCTGCCACCTCAATGCGGGCTTCGACTGTCTTGCTAAGGTCTCTGACCTCAAAAGCCCAGTTGCCCAAATACTTATATTTACTCACCGCTTCCACTGGTCTGCCTTAATAAAGAAAAGGGGTCCGGGGCACTAGGTCGGGGTGGGGGGAGGAGAGACGCATAACTTTTATTTTTTTTAAATTTACCTTCAGGCCGTGCTCTTTACAATAGTCCTCAAGGTGAGACAGACGTTTTTGTAAGTCTGAAGCACTGTGAGCAAACAGAACAAGGTCGTCAGCGTGTCCGATGCTTTCAATTAAAACGTCAGACAGTCTGACAAGAGTCTCTCTATCAGTACCCCCAGCCGAGCTTTGATTCCTGTTTACATTATCGGAGCTGACAGACTTATGCAGATTATTGATGAAAAGAAGAAAGAGAAGAGGAGAGAGAGGTTCGCCTTGTTTTACTCCTCCGCCTTCTGGAAAGCATTCTATTACCCTATCCACCCAAGCCTTCACCTGACTATACATCGAATGAATTATCCAAACATCGGCTTGGCTTACTCCTTCCTCCCTGAGCCTCTCTAACATTTTGACCCGAGGAGCTGTATCAAACGCCTTGCTGAAATCAACAAACGCTGCAATCAGAGGGCTCTTCTTCTTTTTGGAGCTGAGAATTAACGAAGGCAGAGCAGCGAAGGCCTCCTTTGTTCCTACTTCTTGTCTGAAACCGAGCTGCCTTTCGTCAATTTTCACCTCTTTCTTGATCTTTGAGTCCACTAATAAAGCAAAAATCTTACCCAGAAGCCCCACAATGTAGATCGGGTGCCATTCGTTACAGTCGAGACTCGGCGGGCCCTTGGGAACGGGAGCAATGTGCAATACATTTCAGCGTTCAGGCCAAAAAAAAAAAAGCACTGCATGGCCTAGAAGGGACTCCGACTCCCAGACTTGATCGGACTCATTCTAGGACTCATTTAAGTTTCCCGTAAATCATTTGATTATATATATGAACCTTAATTTCAATTATTAATTGAACATGCTTAGCAAATGCCGAAGAAGGCATTCGGACAGAGGAGCGTCAAGTATGAGGTCACATGAGAGAGAGAGCTAGCAGAAAGAGCAGTAACCAACACAGAAGGAAGAGACGAAAGACGTATAGGCCAGACGCTAGGAACAAACTTTAAGTCAATGCCCCCCGAGTTGAACATGGGTTGAAAGTGAATTTAAAGAAAACAAAAGTTTTTGCACTCTCAGGCTCAGGAAGGGAAATAGAAGGGGGAGTGATTTTTGAAGAGAAGACAGTTGAACGTGTAGAGAGCTATAAATACCTTGGGTGTCGTGTGTTTGAGGGAGGGGACCCAAGAAAGTCAGTCAGGGACCGACTTGAAAGTGCTGAACACTGTTTGGGGGCAGTGATGGGCATTTGTTCATCCTTAGGTCCTTTGCCCCCTCGATGTAAAGTTCGTTTACTGCAGGCGCTCTAGGAGCCGGTCACCGTAGCAACGTACTTGCTGGAAGCCTTGCCGGTAAGTCAGAGAGATATCGTTGCACTTGATGCATTGTAGCTTCGATTTGTACGCTGAACATTCCGTTTGCCCTATAACTCTTTTAAGGTGCCAACTTTGGTTTCGGTTGGTGTGCGTCCCATGAGAGAGATCCTTTCTTGTCGGTTGGGAAGTTTCATAGAAAGCATAAAGAGAACGGAAAAGGAGGTTCCTCGGGCAGTCTGGGATGCATGGTACAGATCGCTGACCCCGGTATGGGCCAATTCAGCCAGTAGCATGCTTCAGACAATCGTACCAGATCTTTTGAGAAAAGAAAGCCAGAGAGGGAGAAGTGGAACGAATAAATGGACACTCAGGCAGAAAGTGAGGGAAAGGGAAGCCTCAGAATGGTTATTGGAATGGTTGACTTCAAGACCCGTCGGCAAGCATAGGCTCACCCGTTCATGTGGCATCTATCCATGCAACTCCCGACTGAGTAATTTTCAGATAGAGAACCGATCATACCAGCGTCTGGCCATGTTGCTTTTAGGGGGGAGGGTTAGAAGAGGGTAGGGTTATACAGTTCAATTGCGTACTCTGCCTTGCTCTCTCTTGTCTGGTAGTTCTCTTTTCACCTCTCTCCTTCGAGCATATACTGGTGGGGGAAAGAGACATGGTGGATCCTGCAAAGAACACTGTATTCACTATCCTGCAGTCGAAGGTAAAAAGGTGATCGATGATGCGGTGCATCGATTGTCTGCATACGTACAAATAGAGCAGCTTAGATCCAAACTTCACTTGCTGGCAGAGAGAGTGAAAGAGAGAACAGGAATCGGTGAAAGGGTCTGCAGAGCAAGATGGACTGCTGCAGCTGGGGGAAGAGGTATCGGGGAAGAAGAGACATATGTAAGAGAGCTCGTTTCATTCATTGTGGACCGGGAGCCAAAGAAGGCAAGTGCACTGATCGAAGCTTATCTGAAATGAGTGCACGCACGTCTTGTATGGTTGTTCAGCCTTTAGCTTCAGCCTAGGCTACGGAGGGTCGTAGTTGTTCATATTTATGCGGAAGCAGGCTAAGCTGCGGCGGTTTGCTCCTTTTGTTTACAACTGCATGCATGGGTTGCCATTTGTCTCTAGTTTCAGAGACCTGAGGCTTAACCACAATTAAATAAGTAAGTAAGTGAGTACAATGATGCTTACAGTTCTTTTATTATGTTTTATTTCTAGATTTTTTTGTTATAACCTATAGGGGTAATTTCCAAATAAAAAACAAACAGAAAAAAACGCTTTCCGGACCAATTTTTTTTTTTTACAACTATGGTGGGGATGCAAAAACACTAGGGAACCACACATTTCTTACATAAAAAAAAAAAAATGAAAATGAACTTTTTTTTTTTTTTGAAAATTACCCCTATAGGTTATAACTGTGTACATACACTGTAAATAACTGTAAAAGGCCAGGCTCAGAGCCTAATTGAGGGCCTACAGTGCCACCAAGCCGCCTACTACTACCTCTGGCCTATAGTAAGTTGTACTGTGTGCAACTTGTACAGCTGGCAAGAGCCGTAAGACAGCTGGGTGCATGTAGCTAGGTGTACTACCACTCAGCCGGGCTCAGCCCTAGGCTCAGCCCGTAGAAGCGTCATAAATATCGAAAATGATACACGATTTAAGTGACCTAAAAGCGAGACTGAAAGGCTTTGCATGACTCGGAGAAGACTCAACTGGACTCGACACGCATGATCGAGGCAAGAAGTGCTGCTTAATTTAACACTCGAATGGACGTCGATCGAGAAGTGAAAGTTTACTGAAGATGCATGCTCAAAACGAAACGGCTCGACTGAGTCAGACAACGACGTCAATACTTTTCACTTAAGTTCCCCTGCTGTTTCGTTCCGTGTTGTTTTTGGAGAAAAGAAGACTCGAGGACAAAGAAGAAAAATCAGGGAGAAAGGAATGCAGACAAGCTAAGAGGGGAGGATAGGAAAGAAGACAGGCAGGCAGACAGGCAGGAAAGAAAGAAGGAAAGAAAGAAGGAAAGAAAGAAAGAAAGAAAGAAAGAAAGAAAGAAAGAAAAACAGAAATCCAGATCCATTGTCTGAGCAGCAGGCACCAAAAGAAAAATGTTTGCAAACATTCCAATCGAAGGCATACAGGCACAGAGTAGCAGGGGTGGGTCTTCTCGCTCAGCCCCTGCATGCAGCTGACCCGATCTCTCTTGTTTTGTTCTACCAACCACCCGATCTGTAGTTGCACTTAATTGCTTCCCCAATGCACCTTCCAAGAAGCTACAAGAAGAGACCGACACCAAATGCATGAAATGTCGTCAGTCTGCTGAGAGCAAAGAGGGACCACATGGGCCGCAGTATCTCTTTCTCTCCTTCACCGTTTACTTGTCTGTCGCATCCCTTAAATCAGATTCTCTCTACACTCTGTGCATGCATGACATTTTCATTTGTGCCACCAGACGGATGCAGCTTTGTTTGTGTCGTGTCGGGCTTTAGCATCACTTGAGGTTCTGTAAACAACGCCCTGCAGAGGAGGACAGGCATCTCGGTGTAGATCGACGCTTCAGGCAATTCCCTTCACACCCTGACTCGGCGAGCGGAATGGCGGATGGCGGAACTGTTCATCTACTCCCTCCCCACATATACGTACAGGCTGGCGGCATCTCTTTGCCCCGCCCTTCTTGAATCCATTCCTCCCTTTCCACTCCCTCTCAGGTCGGAGAGCTTCACTCAATTAAGTCGCCGTGGAAGCCACTCCAACAAGAAAGGGGACAAAGGTTAAGTTAGACAACCAACAACCACAAACTCAGAGAGAGACAGGGGTAGAGCCCCAGAGAGAGGAAGCACAGAACGAGATCACAGGAAGAGGGGGACTTACAGGTCATTGTCTACGGCATCACACTTGCTTCCTTCCTTCCATTCGTTCCAGAGACCCTCCCAGAGCCCCTCCCTCACGCGCACGTGCGTGCACATCTGGTGGATTTCTTTTTCTTTGCCCACACAAATCCTCCTCGCTCAATCTTTCCCATTCCTCCATCTCGCACGCGCCCTGCCAATGAAGCATGTTGGGGGCAAGCAAGAAATTGGGGGGGCAGAGAAAAAGAATGAAGCAGCTGCGGACGAACAGCAGAAGAGAAGAGAAGAGAAGGCAGAACACGAAAAGAAAAAGAAGGAAGAACTTGAAAAACGGCGCACAACCCTGATCGCCGACCAATTATTTCACAGCATCACGACGGATGTTCCATTTCACCATCATTCAACCACGTGACATCTCCAGAATACCAATTACAACACAAAGGAGAGAAGGTGGTGGGTGGAAAAGTTCTGCTCTCTATTGCAGGACACACGTCTGTATTTGGTTCATACTTCGAGCCCAGCACTGGAAACAGCTGGACTGCTGGCTGTGGTGCATGGATGAGTACATTCCCCCCTTTCCCCTCGGGTCTCCGTGCTTAGCTGCACCAGAGGCCTGCGGGGCATCTGAGTCCTCTTCGTCTTCTCCGTCGGGGTCCAGGGCCCTCCTGCAATCAATCGTCGTTCCATGCAGATCGAGTTTCATTCATTTCATCATGCGGACTTTCATTCAATTCGATTCCGTTAGAGACTGAAGAGCTCACAGGCAGTCAGTTTGTCATTCAGGCAGTTAGGCAGGCAGGCAGCAGGCAGGCTGGGAAGAAAGTGAGAGAACAAACAGGTACATTTTCTTTTGGTCGGATTTCTGCCCACTCATGCAAGGGCAAGGAAACCATGTCACTGACCCACACACAGAAACCCACCAGCGTCTAGAATGTCTCTGTGTTGGTACAGCCTCCCTTCCCTTTTCCTCGGCAGTCACTGTCACTTCCGTCTCGTCCGTGGCGTTCTTGGAGACTGACGCCGTGCTACCTTTTGGCATCCCCGCGGAAGGAGCCGAGGGAGGGCCTTCAGTGTGCACCACCTGTCGCCCGGCAAGGACGACTCGTGCCTGCGCATGGGAGGCACTCTCTGATTCTGCAGGGAGGCGTTGTGACGGGCCCGCGCTCCGATCATCTTCTGGAGGATCTGCTGACTGCACACAAGGGCGGGAACACGGGATTGTGAGAATGACGCGAAAAGGAGATTTGCGCAGCTGGCGCTGCGGAGGGAGAAGCAAGAGAGGAGAACCAGCGGAAGGCACCTACCATCATGACAGTGTTTGGAGTCTGAGACAGCTGTTGTTTTACACAATGCGTCTTTTCCAGTCAAACAAGGTTGGTTTCCTCAGTAATTTGGTAAGGCTTTAGAAGTGATGGTCTGCTCTGACGCCTAGTCTGCTTTGACTCGCCTAGGGGGAATCGATCTTCCATACTCAAGCTCTTCCGGCCGATCTATGCCGATCTGACGTGGCGTACATGTGGCGTACGTACGTACGATTTTTGTGGCTCACGTATAGGCGCCAAGCGCGAGCGCGCGCGCAATGCGAGAAGTTTGAATGGATTCTGATGCATGATCATCGACCGTCTCCTGAATTTACTTGTCGTACTTGGTGCCGGTCTTTGGACGTATTTGGTCCTTCCGCCATCTTTCCTTCGTGCTGAAGGCTCCCATTGCCGTGCGCTCAACACACCTTTACGCAAGTGTGCTCCTCCAATCGCTGGTGGGACTGCTGGGATTCCTTTACTTGATGAATACGGCGCCTGTTGCCGTTGCTTTGAATACTGATTGTTACATGTGTGTTCCTGGGGGGGGGAATTAGGGAAAGAAGAGTATGCGTACCGTCTATACACTTTGAACTGTCAACTTCAGTTCCAGTTGTGTTTTTCGTATGTTGGTTTGGTGTTTGCGTGCTTTGTGGCTCGTGCTGTGCCTATCACTGCTCCCAGCCGTCTCCTTCGTTCCGTCGTCTCTGCGAGCATTCGAAGGGAGAGGAGGGATTGCGGCTGGTTTCCAGCTTTTCAACTTCAAGCGAGCAGTCCGCCCAAAATGGATCCATGCTGAAGGACAGACCCGGAGGTCTGCTGTGGCTGCGAAAGTCAAAAAAATTGCAACAACATCGCCAAAGAGGACCCAAAAAAGAAAACGGACAACGCCCCCGGCAACAGTAAGTTGGTCCTTCTACCGTCCACCACGGCCTGCTTCTCTTCGTGTTCCAATGCATCTGTCTGTCCATCTCTTCCCCTGTCCGCCCGTCCGTCTATCTGCCCATCTGCGCATCTGCCTTGCATTGCCTTTTGCCGTCTCTGTTTCTGGAAGCACGGGAGCGTGGCTTGTCTCCGCCCCCCCCATTGTATCCGTCAATCCGTCAATATCAATGCATTTCTCTGTTTGCCCAAGACTGCTTGTTTTGCAGTCTGTATCTGTCTGATGCAGCTATGTCTCTGCTCCCCCCCTCCCCTTTTTTCTCTCTCTATGTATTATCGGATTCCTTTCCCCCCCCCTTCCCCCCTCTCTCATCTGCTGGCGTTGCCCATGCCTAGATGCCGTTGACTCCGGCACACTCGACTCGAGTTGACTGCCACCGATTCCCTACCTGCCCGCCCGCCTACGTGGCTGTCTGCCTGGCGGCCTTTGTGCCTTTCTGATCGTTTGCCTGACTGAAACTGGCCGAGAGAGAGCCGAAAGGCGACAGGGTCCGTTCAGTGCCTTCCTCTCCTCCTCTCCAACCGCTTCACCTGGCCTCTTCTGTTTCATTTGGTCGTCTGCTTTCTTTTTGGGTGTGCGTGTAAGAAGCGAAACACGCGAATGTGATTGTGGTGCCTGCTCTCGTTGTCTACATGGTTTATTCAAACAGGTTGCGGTGCTTGTGGATGCGGAAAATGTGAATCCTGATTTGGTGGACTTGGTCATGGAAGAGGTCGAAGAGTGGGGCTCAGTTGCGGTGAAGAGGTACGTCCCTTTTGTGGGGTGTGAGGGTGCTGCTGGTTTCTTTCTTTCATCTGTGCAACTGCCGGTCTGCATGGACCCCAACCTCTCTGCTCCAACATTCTATTTTGTTCTCCGACATCTTTCTCTTGACTCGCTCCTTCCCTCTGCTACATTACTCCTTGTTTCTCTCTTCACACGTCTCTCTTCATACGTCGATTTGCGTATAACGGTAGGTTTGCTTCGTGTGTGCGCGCTCATTTGTTTTTCGTTCCTTTGCGTTCTTTGCAGGGCCTACGCTGACTGGTCGCGAGATTTTCCTTTGAGAAATGCTGATACTGTAGAGAAACACTTGTTTCGGAAACTGCACCAACAGTCTTTGCCCGGTTCGTTGGTCGGTTTATACGTATTGCTTTTCGCTTGCAGAGTGTTGCTGTATCTGCTCTTGGGTTCCTCTCTGACTGTCACCCACGATGTTTTGGGCGCAATCGCAAAAGGGCGAACAAACAACGAAGTCGTGGGGTGGGGAAACTATGAGTCAACGAAGAAGAGAAAAACAGAGGCGAGATTGAAGAACTTTCACGCCTTGCTGGTAAAGCTTTGGCTTTGTCGTTTGCTCTTTCTTGTACTATTCTGCCCCCCCCTGGTCATGCAGGAAAAGGGTCGTCGGACACTTTGATGATCTGTGATGCCATGGAATTGGTCTACACTCAACCGTCAGTCTGTCAGACCGTGAGGGAGAGGGAGAGGTCCTGCATAGAAAGAGACAAGTTTGTGTATACGGGACTCAGAGGGCATGCAGCCCGGAGATGTGAGGGATTCACAGGAGGAGAAAAGAGATCTGCCGGCAGCAGATGAAAGAGAAAGAGACAGCAAGAGAACCTCTGTGACGTTCAAAAAGAGAGCGTGATTGCTGGTCTGGCGAGTGCGCGGGGAAGCGACGCGATCCGATTCGAATCTCTGCTCTCCCTTGTGCTTGTGCAACATCTCTCTCTGCTGCTCTTCAATTCCTTTTTGGAAGAAAATTCGTCCTCCGACTGTGCACGGGAAAAGAGACTGAATGCCGTCTTGTTCATACATTGTGTGTGTGTGTGTGTGTGTGTGTGTGTGTGTGCAGAGAGATTGAGACCTTCGTGCTGATAACTTCCGATGCCGACTTCAGCGTCCTGTCCGCCAAGCTGAGGAAAATGGGTGGGCGGTTATGGCGGGCAGGGGGGAAGTCTTTGATGAGTGAAAGGCTTTTATGCTTCTGCATGCCACCAACAGATGAGACGGTCGTCTGTCAATCAGTCTGCGTGCAAAAAGAAGTCTTGCAGAGTGTCAATCAAAGCATTGACAATCGGCCAAGGATTGCCTTTTTTGATACTCGCGACTTCACTCGGACCGCATGTCTTCCAAGTCACAGCGCTGCTCCAAGTAGTTTGTGAGAGACGTAGAGCGTCTCGTTTGTCTTCCTTCCTTCCTTCCTTCCCTCCTTCCTTCCTTCCTTCCTTCCCTCCTTCCTTCCTTCCTTCCTTCCTTCCTGCAGGAAAAGTTGTGTTCGGCTTTTGTGGTTCGCTCTCTTTTCATCTGGAGAGAAGTGTGGATCGATGCGTCCTGGGCAGTCAGAAGACCCAAAGGCCGTCTCGAGGGGAACAAACAGGCGCGGTTCGAGCAGTGGGGGGGAATCTAGGGGGGGGTGCGGGCAGGCAGTTGGTCTCTAGGTTGCGTCAGAAGCAGAGCGACGACCTCGTTCGACAGGCACTTGAGGAGATAGATGAGGACGTTGAGGTACCGCTTTGTGTGGGGGAACCAAAATCTGGGGGGGAGATAGGGAAAGAGAAAGACTCCTCTCTGGACAGCGAGGAGACGGCCTTTCCGGGGCCTGACGCCGAGACAGAATCGAAACTCTCGGGGTGGATGCTGCAGGCGTATGAGATTCTTGTGGAAGAGAAAGAAAGCGATGCACCGGTAGAGAGCGAAAGCGAAGCCGCGAGCCGAACAGAGAGCTCTACTTGGTCAGTTGTGAAAGACGAGAGAAAGAGAGAAGGAGGTCTCCTCCTGGCAAGAAGGGAGGACAGGCTCATGACGATGCATTACAAAAGGCCCTCTCTCGTTGGTTGGCTCTTTAGTGGGTTGACGTCTCTCTCTTTCTCTCTCTCTCTCTCTCTCTCTCTCTCTCTTTTTTTTTTCTCTCTTTCTACCTCTCTCTTTCTTTCCCACTGCGTCTGTTTCTCACCCTGTTCCTCCGTATGCGTATGGGCGTGCGAGTTCCTCTTTGAACGTGCGAGCGTGCATGCGTGCGCATGTGCGCATGTATATGTGCGTGTGAGTGAGTGACAAAAGGATTGCTCGTGTGGGCATGGGTCGCATTGCTAGAAAGAAAGTGTGTGGCTGCATGCGTGTGGGGGGGTGGGTGCATGCAGGCCTTCTGTGTCGATTGGTGCACTTGAGGAGAAAACTGAAGAATTGATCGGGTGCAACGTGGGGGCCCACCTGAAGGGTCTCTCGGTACGTATGTATGTCTTCTCTGTATGTATGTATGTATGTATGTATGCATGTGTGTGCGCTCGAGTCCGTGAGTTAGTTTCTGCTTGTGTATGTGATTTTTAGTTGTCCGTCTCTGTTTGACTTCCCTCCTCGTCTGTCCGTCAGAAAACGCCCTGCTCATTCCGTGCATTCCGCGCCCATTTCTCATCTCCCTGTGTGTCTCGCTTACGACTCTTTCCCACGCATGTACTTTTCTCTCCTTTTCTGCCTGAGCCCGGGATATTCTTCTTTCTTCAGTTTGATCTGTGCGTGCACTGTTCCACTTGGTGACGAACGGTCGGGTCGATGGGTCGATATCTCTGTCTCCTTCCAGAATGTGTCGACTGAGTTTTCTCCCCTGGTCTCTTGCTTCCGTCTGTCTGCAGTTCCGTTCTTTTTTGGAGAGGTTGCAGGGGGAGTGGGAAGTCGAAAGAGTGGGCAGGAGGTCGTTTGTTCGTCCAGTCAGTTGGGAAAGGAGCGCCTGGAACTCGGAGGTGGTTTTGGATTGGGAGAAGGGAGAGGGTGTTGCAGAGATAAGGGGGTCAGAAGAAACTTTGGAGGGGAGAGGATCTGGAGATCCTGGTCGCGTTGCAGCAGACTTGTTGGTCTACGGTTCTGGAGACGATCCGCCTGAGTTGGTTATCCGCGAAGGGAATTCAGCTCTTGGTGGATCGTGCGTTGTCGATGATTTGTCTGATCAGGCTGTTGTAAGGGAAGACGAAAAAGAAGGGAAAGGGAAAGAGCAAGAAGTTGACAATGAGAAAGAAGAGGAGAAAGAATGGACGAAGTCTGTGGAGGAATTGTTGAATGAGAGAGACATCCTGCCAGATGGGGCTGAGTCTTGGGAGAGGGCAGCCCTGGAGGTACCAGTAATTGTTGACGTGTGGGCTCAAGAGAGAGAGAGAGAAGATCGAGAAGCAGATTTGGACAAGGAAAGGAAGAAAAGAGAGCAGGAGGAAAGAAAGTGGAAAGAACTCGAGGAGTTGCGACGGGCAGAGGAAGAAGAACGGCAGGCAGAAATCGAAAGGCGGCGACGTGAAGCTGAAAAGGAGAGACTGGAGTTAGAAGCGAAGGCGAAGAAAGCCTTGAAAGAGGAAAGAAAGAAACGGAGAGCTGAAGAGGCGGAGGCAAAAAGAAAAAAAGAAATGGAGGAGGCAGAAAGATTACAGCAAGAGAAGGAGGCAGAAAAAGCGGGACAAGGACAACCGCAAGAAGAAGAGAAGGAAGAGGGAATGGGGGGGACAACCGAGTCAAGGGAAGGAGAGAGCAACAGTTACTCCAACCAATCCGCTGACATGGATATTCGAGAAGCTTTGTTTGGGCCACAAGAAGAAGAAGAGGAAGGTGATATTACCGAGGGTGAGGGAGGAGAGAGGAAAGGGGGCGAGAAAGACGAAGGTACAGCTTCAGAGGAGAGTCAAGAGGCAGCCGGCGGGACTGATCAGAATTTCTTTCGTGTCGGTTCTATGCTGGGGAATTTGGGAGAACCCAGCGAGATGTGGGGGAAGCGTTCGAAATTAGAAATTGAATTTCGAGACAGGCTTTTACAGGAGCCGCTGCCGTCCGACGATGAGTTGCTTGGAGCCATTTGTGATGTAACGAGCGAGAGACAACATGTGAAATGGCATCCATTGGGACTCACAGGGCGTGTGAAGGATTTAATGGCGTTCACACGAACAGTGTGCGAAGCACGTCAAGAGCATTTCCGGCTCTTGGCTATGGGAGCAACAGAAGAGACTGACAAGAGACGCATGAATGCGGCCGAGTTCGAAGCTGCACTTCATAACGCAATTTACAAAGCTCGGCACAAGCGATTCAAATCGGAAAAAAAAGAAGCCAAAGAAAAAATCAAATTTCCTTCAGTCGAAGAAAGGCAAAAGAGAGGAGAAAAAAAAAGAAAGACAAAATTGGCAATTGACGAAATTGTTGGGTCACGTGGTGATCTCCCCTCTCCAGCAAAAAGGGGCTGGTGGAGTTTGCCCAGAGCGGAGGAAGCGCCGGATCTCCAGATTCAATCCAACGGAAATCTCCCGGAGGTACTCCGATGGTGGAATGACTCTCTTTCCCATGAGATGCAGTGGGTGGGAAAAGAAGACTTTTCTCAGTCCCGTACGACTTCCAGTGCCCTTGCGGACCTGCTCAAAACATGGGCAGCTATGCTCTGGCATTGCACTGCAAGGAAGATTGGAGATCCCAGCATACAACAAGCATCCACGTAAGTCGATCGGTGTTTCAGTCGGTGGTGTCTTTCTGTTGTTTGGGCCGGGTGGAAGAGACGAACTTTCGAGAAAGAAGTGCAGGATCAGAAGACAAGCAAAACTCTGTCTCAAATGTTTTTTTGCGCATGAGATTGCTTTCTTAATGCTGTGATGAGTCGTTTGCGTGGTGCTTTTTTTGTCCCTCTCTTGGTGCATGACTCTCTCACTTGCCAGTCAAAGGTGAGTCGAACATCCCGCCCTCAGAGAACTCGAAAGTTCATCGCATTGAGCGGCGAATGGATATGAGAGAAACCTGACCGCCTGATTGTTCATCAGAAAGAGGCTGCGTTTCGATGTCCTTCACGACAGTATGCATGTCAATGTATGTATGCGCCTCATCCGGTGTCTTGCTGTCTCACATTTTGTGTGTAAGAGAGAGTGGATATGTCGTCGGTCTGTTTTCTGTCAGTCACGACATCAGAAGGCGCTCCAAGAATGGATGCGCAGTACGTGCACACTTGACATCATGCGATGCCGAACGTTTGTTCTTTTCTTGTGCCCATCCTTGCGTGCTGCTGGCAGCCTGTACACTGTGAGCGAACTCGAAAAGCGTTTCAGGGGCCTGGCGAGGAAACACGGCCACAGCAGCGTCAGTTGATCTGATAAAGTCATCCGGACAGGCAGGAGGCTGTGTGAAAAGCCTGGTGATAGGTTTCTCATTTTGTGCCCAGAGCTTTCGCCTTTGTTTCACATCTTCGGTTCGTCTGATCGAATTTCTGCTGCTGCCTTTGTGGTTGCACAAGCCAGGAAGGTAGGAAGGAACAAAAATTAGAAGCCCGTGCATATCGCGGGTTTGTCTGCTGTATATTGGCTGGTGGGACTCTTGTTTTGGATTTAGAAGAAGAAACGGCGCTTCTGCTGGATAGTGGAAGCTTTTCTCTTTTGAACTTCCGACTCTCAGCGCAAGAATGCAGTCACTGAGTTTGCATTCCTGTGCGTTCTAAGCTTTCTGCTTTTTTTTCTTTTTTCACCATTGCAGACAAAGAAAAAACTCTGTATAGCTGATATGCTGATGCTGACTCAGTCAGTGCCCATTAATTGCACAAGCAGAGAACGATTCATTCATTCATTCATTGATTCATTCATTCATTCATTCATTCATTCAGGTATTCAACCTTCTGAGGTCCCTTGACGCAGGGGACTTCTTCTATTCGGTGAGTGAGTTGGTGGGGGTGTTAGTGAGCGAGTGAGCGCAGCGGTGAATGAGTGAGGAAGTGGACTAAGTGAGTGATATATGCAATAAGATTTTTTTGCCTGGCTTCTACCTAGAGCACTGCCTCCCTCCGTTGATTCTTTCAGTCAGAAGTCCTCCCGGTGAACCGAGGGCATGGAGGGATGGAGGGACGGTGCGGGGAGGGAAGGAATGAATGAGTCAGTTGGAGAGTAAGGAATTAATTCTGGGTGAGTGACTGCGAAGGTAAGAGCGTGACTGGATGAGTTTAATTGTGGTTAGGGGACTTAGTGAGTGAGTGCATGAGCAAGCGGACGATGAGACTTTAAATGAAAGCCAAACAGATTGAATCTGGCTTTGTGATTATTTTCTGCAGACTGCCTAATTCGAGGGTACTTCTTTTTGCTTTTCAACTGTTGACAGTCGTTCTTGTTCTCTCTCTCTCTCTCTCTCTCTCTCTCTCTGTATGTGTGTGTGTGTGTGTGTGCAGCGAGAGGGGTCGAGTGAACTCTTTGCGATTGAACCTCGGCGCCAGAAACAAAAGGAAGACCTGCTGGTCACTCGACTGCTTCGTCGTGACGACCGAGTTTTCTTCTTCAGACTGAAGAAAGACTTGCATGCGCAGGTACGTGGATAGATCAATTTGAAAAGCAGGCACACTGATTGACTTTTGCTGGGTCCGATGCGAAGGATTTTTGAAAGCCAATTCTATGTTTTACGTGAAGATGATTCTCGTCAGAAGCGCGAGTCGTGTGGTTTTCCTTTTTCTCTTTTCGTTTCGTGGCTTGTTTGTTTGCCTTGTCTATCTGTTCGCGTTGTTCACATGTCGATCATTCATAGCACACTCTTTCAAGCTCTGTGTCTGAATTTTCAAATCACGAGTTTGCACATTCTGGATATGCAGGTCCGCAAGGTGCTCACAAAAGCCCACGAACGTGCGCACCTTGTTGATGAAGCCGATGAAAATTCAGGGGACATTCGGCGCATCATGTCGCTCTCAAAGTTGATGAAGGAGCGCAACTCACTGAAACGACTGAAGGAGAAACGGAGTGTGCTCCTCGCGCGCTTTCGTGCCCTTAGCGATGGCGAAAAGGGAAAGAAGAAGGAAAGCAAGGCGGACGGGAAATCTCTCGATCAGGTTCTCAAGTGGGCACCGAAAGGAAAGAGAGCGTACGGGTGGCGTATCCTTGGCCCCCTGACGTCAAAGACTTTCGACCTGTTTCCCTTTGTCGATCCCAAAGTGTTTCCGAAATCCTTTGAAAAACACGAGGAGAAAGGGTGTGTGTCCACTCCCCCTCGTTTAGACACCCTAGTGGTCAATAGAGAGGCCTCAGATCCTCTGTGGATCCAGACCGCAACGTTGTTAGAGGAAGGGGGGGAGGGGGAAGAGCGACAGGGTGAGGACGCAGGAGGCGGTTCCCCCTACTCCAACTCGAACCTCTCGACAGATTCCAATGGAAGCAGCAGGCCTGCTGAAGAGGAGGCGGAGCGTCCACTGATGGCAGGAGTGAAGCTGGGGTCTCCTGAAGCTTTGCGCAGCTTCAAGTCAGGCGGGTGTCCGAAAGTTTTAGCTGAATGTCAGATAGACAGAGAGACGCCTATCCGCGTATGTTCACACACAAACACACACACACACACAGAGAGAGAGAGAGAGAGGGGTGGCAATGGGAGGAGGGAGGAGGGAGAAGCGACAGATCGATGGAAAGACCGGCTGTCCAATTGACGGTGATGGATGCCGGAATGTGGACAGGCTGGCTGGTGGAGTGTATGGATGGATGGATGGATGGATGGATGGATGAGCAGCCCACAGATAGACACTTCTGTCCAGTGAGAAACGGCGGGAGAAACGTCGGACAAAGAAAGACTACTGCTAGTTTTTGGCATCGGAGAAGCGTTTTTTCGTCTCTTAATTTCATCTCTTCTCACGGGACAGTACATGCCTGTGCCTGTCCCTTTTCCTCTTTTCCTCTTTTGATCTGTACTTTCCCTCCATTCCGTTTGTTTGTCGGTCAACGGACGCCTGCAGATACCTCATGGTCCGTAGTCTTCTCCCCTACGAGGTCTCAAAGATCACCTCCCTCTGGTACGACGGTGTGAAGGATCCTTACAAAAGCTCAAAAGCAAAGTGGGAACAGCATGACGGTGCGCTGTCTCCTTTTGTGGGAAGGGAGACGGGAAGCATGCAGCTTCCTCTGTATTCGGATCTGAACAAGAAACAGCGGGAGTGCATATTTTGTGTGGTGAGTCGTGATTGATCTTGCCAGCCAGCCAGCGGGTTCATTTCCTTTCTGTCTGTCTGTCTGTCTGTCTGCCTGCCTGCCTGTCTCTCTTCTCTTCGTCTGTATTGAAAAATGAATTAAGGGAGAAGGAGACAAGGAAAAAGAATTTGAAGGTGAAGGTGAAGGTGTGTAATCGCTCACTGTCCTTTCTTGCGTGTCTGTCTGTTTCGCTGTCTGAACCATCTGTTTGAAGAGAGTCAAAGAAAGGAAACAAAAACAAAAAACGCATACACTGCATGTCTTTCTGCGTGACCTTGATCGCTTTTTGCCACAGCACTTCAGCTCTCCGTCCACCCGCCCTCGATATGGCTGTGCTTGTGTGCTCTTGTGTGCTCTTCTGCGTGCGTGCGTGCGTGCGTGCGTGCGTATGTGTCTGTGTCTGTCTGCCTGTCTGTGAGAAGAAGAAACATATAGTCTGTCTGTCTGTCTGTCTGTCTGTCTCTCTCTCTCTCTCTCTCTGTGTGTGTGTGTGTGTGCGTGTGCGTGTGCGTGTGCGTGCGTTTTTGTGTGTGTGTGTGCGTGTGTGTGTGTGTGCGTGTGTGTGTGTGTGCATCCCTTCGTCAGCTGGGCCATGAGCGGGCGGCAAGCATCCGCAGATTATGGAATTGGGAGCCCCCTGAAGATTCCGTCTTCTTCAATGACATGCCCGGCATCCGTGGACAGACAAAGGGGGCAGAGAAGCGCATCCGTGAGGGGAAGGACGCTCTGCGGCGCAGAGGCGAGCTTTTGGCGGGCGTTCAGCTTCTCTGGGAGGTTCCTAATAAGGAGCGGAGAAGACCGGAAGCGGGGAAGGAACCTCAAGGTTTTTCCCGTGCAGAAGGTATATCCCCTGCAGACTTTGTCAATGAGTACTTAAAGAACTACTCCACAAAGGATGATCGCATTCAAAGCGATGCCTTCACTTACACATCCACCTCTCGCCTGTGTCGGAGCTCGCTTGACTCAGCGTCTCGTTCCGAGATACCTTCCGACAAGGGTTTCGTTAGGTTGTTGAGAGAAAATGCAGAGACGGAAAGGGGGGACGATGCAGTGCGGAGTCGAGCGAGGGCGTTGAAGCTTTTTGATGAGTGCCTTGCAGATCTCGAAGAAAAGGGGGAGGGCAACGGGAGAGGAGATTGTGACTTCGGTAAAGCTGTGGGAGACTTATCGGAATCTTGGATTAGCGCAAAGACTCAGACTGTTGAGAACGGCAATGATCCCTTGTCTCTTTCTTATGCGCGTGAAATCATGGACGGATGGTGGCATATCCGTCTCTTGCAAGAGATGATCCAGACATTTGAACAGAGAGTGAGAGAGAGAGAGAAGGAGAGGGAGAGGGCAGGTAGCGAGACAGCGGTGGAGACGTCCGACCCATCTCTTCTTCAGTTTCTCTCTTATTTGTCCGAGTGGTACGATCTAGTGGACGGGGGCCTTACCCTCAGAGGTCCCGTGAGGCAGATTGAGAGCCTCGATCCGTCCATCCAGAAAGTTTGGAAAGAAGTACAAAACGCGACCCTCCCGGATTCTCGGTCTCCTCTCTCTCCTGAATCCGATAAGCATGGCCCCCAACTGCTGTATGGTTACCCTTCACTCGGGCAGAGTCTCCAGACCCTCCAAAGTCAGCGGCCAAACACAGACCATTCCCTCCTCCTTTCACGAAGAGATAGGGGAGAGGAGAAAGAAGAAGCTTCAGATCACGCATCATTTCTGAAAAATGTCTTTTTCGGCCAGAAGTTCAGAGGGACACCCAAAGAAGGGGGGGGTGCATCTCCTGCTGTGAAATTGTCGGGATCCGAAGCGGAAGGCCCAAGGAAACGAAGAGCATCAGCAGAAGCTTTCAGAGAAGACTGCACAGAGTCAGAAGATGCGTCTGTTTCGATTGCTGAGAGGGTTGAGACAGCATGGGGGGATCTCGTCAAGTCTCTTCCATTTTTAGAAGAACCCACGGATCCCTTCCATGCCCGTCTGCAGCTTCAAGGTTCAGACGGACGTCTCGTGAACGGATTGTGGGGTGTTGCCAATGAGCTTCTTGTAGGCCGTCGTGTGTTGCAGGAATGTCAGAGAGGGAGGATGGGGAATTCGGGCAATGAAGGCAGTGCCTTTTTGGCAGAGAGAGAAGAAGTGTTCAAATCCTTCCCTTCCCTCCGATCCCACGGCTTTTCTTTCAATCCCCTCGGTAGGGCGAACACGCCTGAAGAGAGGAAGGTCGTTGAAGCCTTTCGAGACCGCTTTTGGAGATTGCTCGATGATCGGGCTGTCTTCAGTCCTCCCCCCTGTTTTCGGCACCCAGATCTCAGCAGCCGCCGGTTCGACCAAAGTTTCGAGCCCTCCCACGGTGACTCACAGATCCCCGGCTGTTTGGAATTCCTTGCCACTGAGGGATTGCGATTCGAAGACCTTCTTTGGCACACTCACAAAGAAATTCTCACCCAAATGCCGAATTTCCTTTCGGCCAAAGAAGCAGCCGCTGCGAAACAAAATTGGGCCCGACTGTTTCTTTCGGGCAGCACGCAACTCCAACTGCACTATGGTGTGCGTGGCCAAGGCACGGTCGTATTCGACCCCCATTTGCGTGAGCTTGCCACCCGTGTTGGCAGCCGCCAGCAAAACGCATGGGGCAAACTGAATGAAATTGCAGTGAAGGCTGGAGAGCACAAGTGGCTCCTCGCTCGTGAGTTTCCGGGTGTGTCGACTGTCATGGATCTATTGGCCGTGCGGGCCACTGGAAAGATGCCGCGGTATCTGTTTGATCGCACGACGATCGCGGACATCGAGCGCCCGAGGGAAAAGGGGGGGCTTGAGCTTGTTCCGATGGACTCTCTCCTTCACCATCTGTTTTACCAGAAAGCCCAGAGGGAGCATCAGCTGCAGCTGATCGAGAGCTGCCAAAGGGAAAGGGTAGGTTCTCGAAAGGGCACAGAGGGGGAGGGTTCCTCGTCCGGTTCTCCACCCGCTCCTTCGGCAGGTCTTCTTTTCAGAACTTCCACGGAGAAGGGAGGGGAACAAATGGAGGAGAGGGGAGAGCCCGTGGAGGTCTTGTCGCGGGGCGACGCTGAGGTTGGGGGGGTTGAGATCCCTTCCGAGATAATACCCCACCCAGATTTGAAGTACATGGATCTCAAACAGCAGATCCAGAGGGAGTTGGGAAAAGAGGGGGGGGATGTGGGAGAAGAAATGGGAGGAGAGGGGGGTCTTGACATGGATCTTCTTTCCGGGCCTCTTCGCTTTCAGCCTCAGACCGTGTTTGGCTCTCCTGACCGTTTCGATCCTTTGACGAGTGACATGCATAGGTTCACCCCTCTGACTGACGAAGCCGTGCGAACGTGGCTGTCTTTTGGTATCCAGGGCTCTTTTTCGATCATTCAGGACCTCTTCGACGCTCTGCATCTGCCCGGGCAGTCCGTTCCCCCCCTTGCCAAACCTCCGAGTCCCAAACGTTCGGCTGGTGCCTCGGCAGGCGACGCCCCTGCCCGATGGTACACTCTTCCGTTAGATGATGGAAATGTGGTGGACAGGTACAAGGAGGTCTTCTTGGAGAGGATTGCCTCCACAGTCATGGCCAGGTGTTTCGTTGCCTCTGCAGCGTCTGTGGTTCCCGCACTTTTCCGTACAGCGAGGGAGCAAGTGGGGGAGTATGAAGATCGTCAGGAGCTCGTGGAAGATGATCTCAAGGAAGCAGACAACCTTGCTTCGACGGCTCTTGAGAGTGAGTAGACAACAGAAAAGAGAAAGGATGTCGGGAAGACCCAAAGTGAGAGGAAGGGGAACGGAAGAAGGGATGCGATTTGGTTTTTTGTTTTTTTGTTTTTTTGATGTTGTCAGCTTTTTGCTCATGATGCAAGCAAGACAGATGTAATAGGACCTTCCCGGTTGCTCCATTCAAAACGTTCGTTCGTTCGCATGACTTTCTTTGTGTTTCTCGGTATCCGGCGTTTGCGCAGGTGCTTGTTCACTTTCTCTTTCCCAGATGTTAAATTGTTTGGACCTTTGCTTTTGGGCATCCAAAAGTGTCCTCTTTGAGAGCTCGTAGCACGTTTTTTCCTTCCTTCCTTCCTTCCTTCCTTCCTGCACCTGTCCTGTCCTGTCCACGAACTTCCTTCACCTTCCTTTATTGAATGGATGGATGGATGCAGAGACGAAGAACGTGACCAAGGGGGAGTTTGTTGTGCCAAGCGCTGAATTGACGGAGGCAATTCACGTTGCGCAAGCTGCACTGAATGATGACGAATCGGATGAAGAGGAATCGGATGAATTGACGGAGGCAATGAACGATGCGCCCGAGTTGTTCAGCAGAAGTCTGGAGGGAGGTATGAATCCGAAAATGATGAGCGTGGCGGTGCGCATTGCCAACTTTCTTTGGGAGTGGCAGACGCAGAGGCGTCTTCACTTTCGCAGAATGCTCCAGCGTTGGTTTTCCCGCATACGGAGCGTTCGTCAATTTCGCGATCCTTCAGTTGCGCATTACCTGTTGGTGAACGAAGTGCACCAGAATGAGGTGGTCGAGGTGGCCACCGGTAAGAGGGGGGAAGAAGAAATTCGGGGGGGGGAAGAAGAAATTCGGGGGGGGGAAGAAGAAATTCGGACGGATCCCGAAGCTTTCCTCCGATCTCTTCGGCTCTTGAAGCACACCGACCAGGACACCGACGAGGTGCCCGAAATCGTTGTTGGGTTCTATGAATGTGTCTTTCGGTCAGTCGGTGAATGGGCATGTGCGTTTGTCTGTTCAGGCCCTCTCTCTCTCTCTCTCTCTCTCTCTCTGTGTGTGTGTGTGTGTGTGTGTGTGTGTGTGAGGCGGGCTTGATGAACAGCGGCTGATGGCTTGCTTTTTGTTGTTTTTCGTTTCGCTGCACGACTGCATGCTTCACAGTCATCGTGAGGCGCAAAGAGGCAGGCGGTAGAGACTGTCTGCCTTTTTCTTGTTCTATTTGCATCCGCCTCGCCTCACCATCCGTCTGTCTCTCTGTCAAGCTTCCGGGTGAATCTCCTTTTTGTTTCTCGTTTCATTGTGTGTGAAGAGTAAAAACGAAAAGGACAAATCATCCAGTCTCTGTGTCTGTCTCGTTGTCGAATAGCAACACAACAGACGAACCCCCACTCACCGCTAGGAAGTGCCCCCCCACCCGAAGCCCCCCTGTCTGAATCGACTGCGCTTGTCTGTCTATCTTTTACTCTTCATAGAGTTAAGCTTCTCTTTTAATTGAAAGCTGTCGCTTTTATGAATGCTGTCGGTCGGCCTCTCCGTAATGTCTCTGTACGCAGAAAGATATCAGTGAGTGTTGTTTTGTGAGACATGCAGCGAGCAAACAACCTCAGGCCCCTTTCCCTCCCACCGGTCTGCCTGCCTGCTTGCCTGTCTGTCTGTCTGTCTGTCTGTCTGCAGGGTGCTCATTGACGCCAAGGCGATCCGTGAGGGGAAACTGGCTGCGGGAAAGAAGCCAGTGAAGAAGAAGAGTTTCGTTGCGACGATGAAGAATCTCCAGAAAGACCCTCAAACTCGACAAAAAGCAATCAACGTTGGTTCGGAGAGACTGGTGCGCGTATTCACGGGACTTGAGAGAAGCCTTGGCCAGCTTCCTCTCGATCTCCGCTGTGCGCGTATGCAGTCGCTTATGTCAAAAATGTTGAAAGATCCTGTTGCGAACTCGCAAGTTATCCTGTATGGCGACCAACTGAAGGAAGAGCTGGGGGTCCCCGATGGTCCTCCCGATTCGTGGCCTACACGATTCAGCTTGGCGGACCGAGTAGGTGAGTTGATTGGAAAGTTTGAGAAGAAAAAGAAGAAACGAAAGGCGGGAAGGGAAGGAAGAAGAGCAGGGGGAGCAGGAGCAAAACAAGGAGATGAACGGGACGGGAAGGTTGGGGCGGAGGGTGCAAATTCTCTTCGTTCGCGGATTTCCTATGCACTGCATGACTGGCTGTTCTGTGACAGTCAGGTGGCATCGGAAATGATCGAGAGGAACGAAGCGGAGTTTCCTGAGGTTGCGCGCGTGTGCGCTGAAGTGCTCGACCTTCTCGAATTCATCGATCGCGTCACGCGTGCGGAAGGATACTCCGAGGAGCAGGCAGAGACGTGCACGAAAGCTGCTTTCATGATGTATGGGGAGATGCAAAGGCGGATTGCGCCTTTTGAAGTCGCAGGAATGACTCATATTCCTGCACAGCTCTTGAAGTTTTGGTGGAAAGGAAAAGAGAAAAGGGGGGGAAATTCTGCAGGAGATGAAAAAAACAGTCCGTCGGAAGAGACTGTATCAGAGTCAGAGCGGTATTTGGGGTACATCTACCTGAAAATGTGTGAGGCGCTTCAGCAAGCCAAACTGACAGAGTCTAAGGCTCTGAAGCCCAGTCTCGCCCACAAGGGGTGGAGCCCCGACCTGCTCCCCTTCCGAACGGCGGCACGTCAAATTGATTGGCAGACACATCACATCAAAAAGACTGGTGAGGGTCCCGAAAGGGCTCCGAGTTTCGATACATTCCATATCGGGCCCTCCGACATCAACACCACTGCTCTCGCCACCTCCCCTTGGACGCCATATGAAGTGTTCCCTCCCTCTCTGTCGCTCGATTTGCGCGCCTCGGAGGCTTCCCGAGACGCTGTCAACAAGCCTCGAGGAGACACTCGGGCGGAGTCGACGATTCTCAACTTTCTGGACGGTGTCACTGACAAACGGCTACCGCAGTCCATTTTACCCCGTGATTACCTGCTGGCAGTGGGAAGTATTCGCAAGAGTGAAGCCCACGATCATCAAATTGCGTCTGCCGTGCTGCCTGCTGGCAGTCATGAGACTGACCGGACACTCAGGTTTGCTCGCACGGTTTGCCGCGAGAAGGCAGCTTATAAAGACGCACTAAGGGAGCTTGACAGAAGGTTTGGCAACACGAAATATGAGGAAGATAAAATGGGAAGGCAGGGCCTGAAAGAAAGCACGCTTGCGATGAGAAAAAACATCAGATCTACTGCCTACATCTTGTTCGCCGCGAGAAAAAGAATGTATCCAAGACGTGAAACGTTTGTAGACACAAGTGCCATGTGTGCCATGCTGCGGTTGAAGCAGTCGCAGATTCGGGAGGAAATTAATTTCATGAGCAGCATGGAGGATCTGATGAAAATGAAAATGGAGGAAAGAGGGGATTTTCAAAATCTTTTACAAAGGAAAAGAACGTTGCAGCCAGAGGAGCCTGGGTCATCAGTAGGAGAATCCGACGATCACTTCGACAAGTGGGATTGGCTAGAGTCCAGTTCTGACTCTGACTCTGACTCTGACTCTGACTCTGAAGATGACTCTGAGTTTGAGAAGAGGCGCAAATTGTTGAGAGACATTCGTGAGATGACGGGTGAGCTCACGGAGCTAATAGACAACCCTGAAGTTCCCGCTTCTGCTCGTAAGAGGGCGACTGGGATACTTGAAAAACTGACGCGTGACGTACGACCTTCTGGTATTTCAGAGGTGTCTGATGTCATTCAAACGCTCGAGGGGCTTTTTGGGGGGGGGGGAGGGGGGGAATTGCAGGCTTCGGATTCGGATCGTGTGGCAGAGCCTGCAGCAAGGGCAAAGGAAGAACAGGAGGGTCCGGGTGGTCAGTCTACAGGTCTAGATCCCACTGTTATGTCAGATTCATATGATGAACTGCTTCGGTCTTTCAAAGATGGTGAAGTGGAGCAGATGAGAGTCCTTCCGCTAGATGAAGGGACAGACTTGGCAGAGCTGGGTGAGCACCTGGCGCGTCTGCAGAACCAGCCTGCAGGCGATTCAGACGGGGGGAAGCAGCCTATGGTGGATGCTTTAGCTGAGATATTAAGGGGTGATTTTGCTAGAGAAATGAAGCGTCAAACCAGCGGCGTTTTGGAGAATTGGAATTTTGATTTGGATGGATTTGGTGAGAATGTGGCCGAAAAGGTAGAAGGGAAAGAGGGAGGACTGACCAGGATCGGAAGGGTGCCCGACCCTTATGGGGACAGCGAATTTGAAGAGAACGAGGATCTGCCGGCAGACTGGGAAAAGGACTTTGAAGAGATGGAAGATGAAGAATCGGAAGAAAGATATGAATATTAACAAAACTGGCAACATTGCTTGTTTGATTTACACCTTGTAGACTCCTACTAGCTAGTATAGACTACTAGTAAATGCGCGGCCGTACCTATATTTTACAAACTATATTAAAACGTAGCCTGTATGACACAGTGTATGTGTCAACATTTATTTACTTTCTAGTTTAATCTAGTATTTGATAATATGGAAATCATGATTAATTATAAACTATGAAATATGTAAATGAAATGCTGACCGGAGAGATGCAGCCTAAGGCCCTAGCTGAGGCCCAGATCGACCTACGCGACTTTGGAGACTTAAGACTAGACTTAATTGAGACTCTATCACACAGACTATAGGGCTATAACTATAAATACATGCACTACTGAATCATGTATCATCATCATCATACGCTATCGCCATCGGCCTATAAATAGGCATCTAGCGTTCGGCGGTAACGCACGATCAAGGCAGTTCGGTTCTTTACACCAGCAGTTCACTTTCATTTATACTTAATTCAAACCAGGATGCTTCTTTTCAAACTCTTCTACTTCCGGAGCAACATGCTTGTACATGAATGATGCTCATTCATACAATGATTATAAATCCTTTTATTCTAAAAATTCAAACACTCACTGCTTCTTCACCATACACTCATAAGCACTGGCGTTCTGAAACGTGAGAAGACAGAAGCGCTGTAAGCGGGGTCAGGGCACAGCAAATAAGTATCCCATGCTTGCTGCACTCCCACTGGGTCGTACTCCCAGACTCACCAATACCTGCGAGCGAACGAAGAGAAGAATTATTCTCTTGAGTGATCCATTCTTGCCAGATGGTCACCTCTTAAAAAGGAGTTTCGCTTACCTCATTGATTCGTCCATCTAGCCGAACCCTCGTCTATCCTTTCCTTCTATTCTCACGTTCTCTGTCCTGGTGCGTTCATTCAGACATGAACTGCCTTGCACGAGGAAGCAGTAAAGAAACAGGGTAAAAAAGTACAGGTTCCCTTAACGGGAAATCTTGCACTCATTTCGAGATGAACAGGTACTCTTCGGACTGGCTTGTCCACACATGAAGATAAACGAAAGACACAGACGGTCATGGACTGCAAACATGAACTGCTTTCATTCAGCTCTTTATCTATACCTCAAACAGGAAAATTCTTGTTCACTCCTTTCTTGTTCGAAGTTCTTTTTCTACTCATGCATACCTAATATGCATAGCTAGATGCACGTAGATGGAGATAGAAAAAAGAAATAAATCAGAGCCAAAATTGCTGTCATGCACTGCTGTGGCCTAGGCTGCGGCGGCGCAAGGTTTTGGTCATGCCTCACTTTAAAATCTTCGTTTCGTCACGTCTCACTTTCGCCCTTCCCCCCCCCCCCTCCCCATTTCGCCACCCCATGGCGAAAATCTTTTACTGCGCCGCTGCAAATATGTGATGATATTTGGGTATATTTTAGAAAGGGGCGCACCCGGGGGCCACCCCCGGTTCACTTTTGGACCACCTGGGGGTCTAAGCTACTTATGCCCCCACCTGAAGTCCCCCCGCCTAGTTTTTTTCCAACTTTAAAAAGCATAAGGCGGATATCCCTGACTGCGAAGCATCCGATTCGTTGTCCGGCATGATTGAGACGAAAACGTTACCATCTAAGGGCTAAAGGATTCCGAATCGACTTAAATTATTACACCTAGGCTTTATAACATAATATATAGAGTACCATACCTTTATAAATCACATATACATCTAAAAGCTAATTTTTTAGAATCTTTAGCTTTTATTACTTCCAACAAAGTCTACTTTATGTTGAGATGCTTTATATTACTGGCGTAAATGACCATTAAAGATCAGTCGCCTCACATCATTAGAAAACAGCTCGTAATTGCATAATCCGTAATAAATAACGTTTCTAGAGTAAACAGCCATAAACCCCGACCCTACCCTCCGCTACCCCCCCTGTATGCATTTTTAACAAAGAACAGAATGTTGTAGATCAGTGTGATTCAGAGGTGAGCTCTTGAAAAGCGCTTTCCACCTGTGCGAGCTCTCTTTCTTTCATAAAGAGCTGCTTGCCAGCAAGCTTCCCCTCATGAATCCAGAAAAAGACAACCGCAAGAGGGGTGGTATCAAGCCGATTACAAGGAAGTAAGTCCACTGCTTCCACTGGTACAGAAGCTTCAGCAGAACTGCTGTTGGCCCCGTCTTTTCCCCGTCCTCTGTCCCCTCCTCAGAGTCCCCTTCCTCTTCCCCTCCCCCTTCTTCTTTCTCAGAAGTTCTTCGGGAACTTCCTCTTCCTCTTCCTCTCCCCCGACCCCTTCCGTTTACATTGGCATTGAGAGGCTGCGGCAGAGATGAAGTCATGAGCTTAAATTTTATTTCGTCACTCTCATCAAGTCCTTTATCTGAACGTTCGAATGACTGTATCAACATATAATATTTTTTGTTTTCCTCTGTGTGTGCAATGCTCGACAAACCAGTGCTCTCTGCAAAAGTTGTAACAAAACCAGTGATTATATTTTTTTTTTGCGGATCCACAATGTCGACTACTCAATGAATCGACCACTCTTTCTGCCTGCCATCTTCCCAATCCCATACAGCTGCTACCAAAGTCCCTACCCACACTGTATATTCACCAGGTTATGTAAACGCACGGCTATGAGATCTTTTGGTGTATCTTATTATCCTGTCTGCAAACAGCTTTTCAGAACACAGGAAAGTCACTGTGACAAACGGACGAACGCAACCAAACTGAGGCTGTTTCTAAAACACCATTCTAGTGACTTTCTCCCCCCCCTCTTCTCCAGTGCCCCTCTTCTCCAGCGAAGAGTATAGCAGGCTAGCATTCGGAGCAGACTGTTTGCCTATCATCCACCTGCCTGCGCCCGCCTCCCTGCTTCTGTCTGCCATCTGTCTAGGCCATCTGTCTGCCTGCATCTGCCTGCCTGTGTCTGGCAGAGCGTACCTGCATCTGCCTGCCTGTCATGTTCCCACCGGCCGGCTTGTCATTGATCCTAGCTTTCAACTTTGAAATATGTCCGTAATCGCGTAATCTATAATCAATGAGAAGCGATATCATGTTTAAGGGGGGGTATCTCTAAATAATTTGAAGTAATCATCACTAAAACCGTCATAAAATAGCTTTACTAGCTCCACTTGACACTTTTGATATAATAATTAGCGAGTAAACAAGTTTTTTTTTGTGGTTTACTATTCTTTCATATTAGGATATAGGATCATAATTTATTAAGTCAATCCTCCTAGGTCTGAGGGGCTGTTTCGGCCCGCCGATTGGTACCGATTGGAAGACCAGTAGAAAGTAGGAACGGATGTGATGATCAGTTGTGCAGAGGAGATTGAGAGAGCCCTGTTTGTATGAATCACAGTCCACTTTCCTGCTTAGAATGATTGTTTTTGTGCAAGCTGTTTGTACGCATGGATGGACGCATGCATATAAATTAATTAATGCGCTCTGTATTGCATGCTTATTGTATTGGCTGTAGGTGCCCACAGAGGGCGGCTCTGATGCGTCAATCAATTTGATAGAGGCCTTAATGCACGGTGATATGCATAACGTACGCTCTACATGAAGTGCTATAGAGAAAAAGTCTAGCTGGAAAAAAATTAAAAATCTAAATTAAAATTATTCAATTCAACATATATGCAAGTCTAGATGCAATTAAGTTTAGATCAACCTTCGTGCACTTATACTTCATATTATATTTTAATCTAGACTTTAATAAACTTTTTATTTCACTGTAAACTTGAATTAAGTGTTTATAGTGTATGTCTATGGCTAGGTCTATAGTTATTTGCTTCTACCCAAGCATCGAATTAAGAAATCTATTATAATCTATTGGTGGCATGACGGTGGGAGAAGACAGATAAACTTCAACTTGAGACCTATAATTGTAGGGGTTTTGAGGTTATAGCTTCGAGGTGAGTCCGTATGGGCACGGGGGAAGGCACGCACTAGGGCACTCACGATCAGGAGCTAGATCAGGAGAGGGGACACATGCATGCAGGGAGACTTTGAGGAGCGTGAGGGGAACCAACTTGAAGAAAAGGTAAGAAGGAGAAGCGAGGAAGGAAAAGGAAGAAGATCGAGAGGCAAAAGGGCTGACAACTTGACATTCCTAACACGAACGAAGGGACGATGCGACTGCGACTAGGACTCCGAGAGGGGCAGGGATCCGAGGGAATCGAAAATGAAGAGAAGGAGGGTCTGTGAGTGATCGGCCGAGTCCCGCAGAAGCAGAAGGTAAGCAAAGGAGGAAACAAAGGAGGGAAGGAAATGACTGACAGGAGATGGAAGGGAGGAAGAAAGCAGGAAGAGAACGAAGGACAGAGAGGAGAGAGGCGAACTAGGAGGCGGAAGAACGAAGGCGGGAGAGGGGGCACGGAGAAAAACAGAAGGGGGAAAAGCAGGGAGGGAAACAAGAAAAGAACGTAAAAAGGGGTGTGGACAGACACAGGCGAGGATGGACCATGAAGAAAAGGCAGAGAGAACGGAAAGGGCAGAAGGGAAGGAGGAAGGACAGAAGGAAAGCAGCGGGGAGCGGGAGGGGAAGGGACACAGGAAAGCAGCAACCAAGCTGGAACGACGGATGAAATCTTCGGGAAGGAACATGGAAGAAGGAAAAGGGCAGGGACGGAAAGCAGAAAAAGAACAAAAGAGAACAAGAAGGGGGGGAGCGCCGCACGAGGGGCCAAGCGGGGGAGGCATGAGAAAGGTCCAAGGAGTTTGCACATAGAACCGCATCGTCAGGAAAGAGGCAGAAATTGCGGTTTCGAAGTCCAACTGACGGTTTGGGGGGAGGGGAGGGGGGGCGGGGGGGGAATTAAGGAGACTTGAAGGGGAGAGACGGCAAAACAAGAAACGGTTTTTTCATACATCCCATTTAACGTGTCAGTTTGTGGAGTTCGGTGCAGCTGTAGAATACTGCAACATACAGCTTGTCTACTGGGATGCTGACATGTGACAGTGCGGATCCAGATGCTCTGCTCTTATGGATGCCCAGTGGCAGAAGGTTGCAGGTGTGCTTGTAACCAATGGAGATTCACGACCGATGTCTGTACGTCATCTGTACGTCAGCTTCACCACAGAGAGATCTGAACCATCGAATCGAGAAGACTCCTGCGCCAGTAAGCAAGCGGGGCGTCTACGGTCCATTGTTCCAATACCAATCGATTCTGTCTGTCTGTGTGCCGGTCGCTTTGGCCCAGATCAGAAATCGTCGAGACGGGAGACTTCGTGAGAGACGATCGAGTGACGTCACAGTCATCACTGCAAGCCCCTGTAGCATCCCCCAAGCTGTCCCGTCACGTTTACTTCGACCTCTGCCTCATCTTCCTGCGCTTCTTTTGAAGCCTGCGAATACGCTTCTTCTTCCACTGCAGCAGAGAGGAGGGGAGGGGAGACGTACACACAAGTTTGAGCGGAATCCTGTAGAAGCAAAATCACGAGTGATCCAGGAGAAAAAAACGTCCACTGACCTTCCAGCGCATACGAGCGCGGGCCTTCTTATACCTGCTTGCACCGTGTGCCATCTTGTGGTATCACGGTGTCTGGACTCCACTGTCACGGAGGAGGGTGGAATATTGGAGCTGCCCCGCCTCAAAAGACCGAGCGGTTTCTCACGGCGGATTTGTTCGTCATCGTGACCGTTTCGCAGGCCCGGTGTTGGCGGATGTTGGCGGGCCATTCCCAGATTTTCTCATGCGTGCCCCCCATGCATGCAATGAAGTGACTCGCACGGAGACCAATTATTTGTGCCTAAGAAATTTTAGCCACTGTATGAAGCTGCTGCAGAGTGATTCTGTGCATGTGACTTGCGAGATTTGTGACATCATTTGTCAGATGACAGAAAAATTGTGAGAGACTCGAACATGTTCGCAGTGCCTGCTCTCCAGAAACGCTAAGCGCAGATGGTCTTGTGAGATTGGCTTCAGCAAGCAGGACGTGGATCATCCAGTCACGGCAGGGAGCAGAGACTGCGTGTCAGCCTGAACAACAGTTGGTTGGAGGAAGCAGATCACACAACTCGCCCTGACGATGAATACAGTGAAGGACTTCGCCCGGAAGCTGGAGCTTTCCCTTGGCCGTGTAGAAGAGGGTAGGCTGGATGAAGCGCTCGTGCTCGCCGAGGAAGCCGGGGAACTGGTCAGCAGTTGGTGGGGGCGAAGATAAACTTGTTTTCTTCCTGTTGCTTTACCCCCCCTTTCCCTTTGCGTGCAGGACAAAACATCATTCTCCGTTTCCTTCCTGAAGGCACAGCTTCTGTTACAGCAAGGGAGAGTCAAACGCTGCCTCTTTGCGTTGAAACGGTGCCTTGAGCTCGACCCTTTGAACGAACAAGCCCTAAAACTGAAGAACAGATTGCTTGAGGACGACAGTGATCAGGAACAGCCCGACAAGACCACCGCTGTAGGGACACAGGCCCCAACAGAGTTGCTCTCTTCTGAAGCCGACAGCAGCAGACAAGCCACACAAGAGGGTGAAGAACCAAACCCGAAACCCCAAAACAACACTAATCGGGCGACTGAACTCAAAGAAGAGAAAGATCTGTCGCCTCCTGCATCCCAACCCGCTCTTGTGACTACACAGCCAGAAACCACACAAAACGCAAACAGCATCGGTGTGAATGCAGAGGAGCTTGCCAGATGTACAGCTGACCCACCAGGTCTAGATCCTGATTTTTGCACCTCCACCCCTTGGTTGATGAAAGAGAACCTTGTGGGTTGGTGCAACCTCGCCATGAAGAGTCTCCGATTTCGGGAGGTTGGGTACATGAAGCACGCCAAAAGCGGTTTGATCAATCTGCTTGAGTGTCTCCCTCCCCTGACATCCATTCTCCAGTGGAGACGGAAATTGGAGATGGAGTCAGACGTGCCTCCCGAAACAGACTGTGAGCTCTTTGCCCTCTCGCTTGTCCCTTTCTTTGTTCGTTTGCGCGCACTCAGAGGATTGGCAGATATAGCACAGCATGACCGCCAGTGGCTTGTGGCAATCAAGTATTGCAGAGAGTCCGTGCGTTTGAGCCAGCTGATGAAGCAGATGCTCAAACAGACTGCAGGTCACTCACCTTCTCCCCCTCCACACACAGCAGCAGAAGCAGCAACCCGGACAGAGAAAGAGAAGGAAAGAAAAGCGGGAGGAAAGCGAAGAGGGCCGAAGGGTAAAGTTAGCAAGGAGAAAGACAAGGCGACTGAAGCAAGCTCCTCCGTGAATTCTCCCCCGCACTTTCCCGTTTGGTGTTCAGATGTTCGTAACCTCGTTTGTCTTTTGTCTGTCTGTATTGGTGTAACTGAGTCGGGCTGCGTAAGAGAGGAAGACGGTATGATTTTCGACAAATGGGGAGA
This sequence comes from Chromera velia, assembly GCA_018398765.1. NCBI lineage: Eukaryota > Chromeraceae > Chromera > Chromera velia. The sequence goes on along the minus strand of JAHBMJ010000276.1, from coordinate 10,676 downwards.
GCTTGGTGAGAGAGACAACCCGAAAGTAGACCAGATAAGCGGAGATGAGGCAAAGTGGTATAATCTCTTTTCGCTTCACGAAATCGTATCCTCTTTTCTCCAACGGTTGAAAGAAGCGTGCGTCAATTCGGAACTTCGTTCCTCTAAGCTCTTCACACCCCTAGAAGGTGTCCTCCCCCCTGACCTTCTGCCTGTTGGTCTAGGGTCGAAAGAGCTGAAGGATTTCATGGGAAGCCTCTACGGAAGGCTGGGGGTATCACTCTCCATGGCCGCAGCTGTGTTCCAGTCAGAAGATTCGATGGGTGCCGCTCGGGCGGCAACGTCTGAGGCCTCGTCCTTTCAGGCAACTGAGCCCTTCGCCTTTTTGGCCTCAGCGGGGCTCCTGGGTGTCTTTAATGGGGGGCGTACCCGGCCTCGAATCGAGGGAATTGATGAGGCTGCAGGGAGGCGTGAGAGGGAGGTGATTGCAGCAACCATGATGGGAAAGGTGGTGATGATGTTCCATAAAATGCAGGAGGTCTGTGAGTGGGGGGAAGTTGAATCATTTGGATTTCAGATCATCTCTCCGGCTCTTGTTTTTGAACGTTCTCGGGTCTGCATGTGGATCTCCTGGTGATGGCACACCGAATGAGTGAAAAGGCATTGTGTAGACAGACACAGCAGATGGAGGGAGGGAGATCAAAAGCGGGGCTTGTTCGTTGCTCTTTTTTTGCGATCTGAGGCATCACCTGTTCCTCCCTCTTTCAGAAATGCGTGTCAGACATGCTCCCTCCATTCCCCATGCTCCCACTGCCCCCTGCTCTCATGCCCTCATGCAGATCACCCCCACGGTTGCCTGGTGGGTGACACACAAACTTTCTCCTGGGGCTCTCGCAGACGCTCTCTTACCCCCTCTCGCTCGTGACACTGCCGTGAAAGGGAAAGGGAGGCTGTCGCGAGCTGCGCTTCCCTTTCCGCTTGATTTTCTTGCTACAAGCTGCCAAGAGGAGACGTCCTCAGCCCCAGGCTGGGTTGTCTGGGAAGACAGAGACACGGAGACGGGGACAGGACGTGAAGAGCAGAAGGAGAGTGACAAGGAGAGGGGCCTGAACCATCAGGCAGAGGTTGTCGCCTTTGTTGGTCTTCACTGTAGAGCCCTGGGACGCGCCGGTTTGTCTATTTGTTTGTTTGGTAGTTGCAGAGAATTCAAGTGGCTGGTCTCCTTTCCAGAAGCTGCCGTTCCAGATTCCTTTTTGTTGTCACGTGTCTTCTGAACTTCGTGAGTTTCGTATGACCGTTCGTGCGTGCGCACGCATCCGTGAAGAAGAGCATTTTCTTTCTTTGACTTTTCTCTGCCGTTTTTTTTTTTCAGGAGTGGTTGAGTGAGTCAGTTGGTGACTACAGAAGTGGCTGCTGGTCTCTGTGTAGATGCTTCCTTCTGCTGTTCGAAATTGCCATTCCGAACTTCCTGCAGGCATCGAGGAATCTCTCTGCTTGTACAGCAAGGCGGTGGAGGTCGCGGAGGGTGACGGGTCGTTGGCCCTAAACCTTTGCCACACTCTGGAGCTCCTACAGAGAGAGAAGAAGGGATCCCTCGTGGGCCTCGCCGCTTGCCTCAGGTGAGCTTTTGGAAACTACCTCCCTCCTCGTGATGACGGACTGAGTGACTGGGCAGCTGACTGAATATGTGTGTGTGCGTGTGCGCCGTCGTGTCTGTCAGTGTGCGGTCGTGTTTCTTCTTGTGCGGATGACGTGCCGTGGGGGGACGGAAGGGGACGCGTCAGAGGGTCTCGGCCCCCTAGTGGCCAGTTTATGCCGAAAAAAGAATCTAAGTTTTTGAGTCCCCAACTTTCAGTAAATGGACCTTCTTCCTTTCTCTACGTTGTTCTTTCTAATCATTTTTGCGCAGACACTTGGAGTGGGCCTCTCGGCGGGATCCGTTTGTGTCTGCTTTTGTTCGAGCGTTGCGGTGTGGGTCGAGGGGGGAGACGGAGTCGGGGACTGACTCTGCGGGTGTAGCTTCTTCTTCTCTAGTGATCGACCCCAGCAACTTCGGGGGGCTCTCTGTTGAAGAAACGAGAGCGGAGAGAGAGCTTCAGGAGGAAAGAAGTGCAGCACAGGATGGAGACGAGGACATGGGAGAGGATGGGAAAGTGAAGGAGCAGAAAAAGAGAAAGGCAGGGTCAGATAGGTGGACAGACACACTGGCAATCTGCTGCACGGTCATCAAACTTCTTTTCCTCATACAGGTTAGTGGGTGGGTCGTTCGGTCGCTCTTTTAAAGAGTCCAATCTCAGAGTTGTGTATGCTCTTTTGAATCCTGCTCATGTAGCACTGCCTGTACTTTATCTTTACTCTGAACCTGCCCATTGCTGCAGGCAGGTGACTCATTAATACAATGCAAATCATCAGATCAATTTTTATGCCACTTTTTCCCCTACGGACGAATTGGGGCTTCCGTTTGCCGGTCTGCATTTTTCATCTTTTCTGTTCGTGAAAAGAAGAAAAGAGGGGGGGGGAACGTGTTGTCTGTCTGTCTGTCTGCCTGCCTGCTTGCCTCTCTGTCTGTCTGTCTGTCTATCTGTCTGTCTGTTGTGTTCATGAAGAAAAAGAGGGAGAAGAAGAAGAAGAAACATATAGTCTGTCTGTCTGTCTGTCTGTTGTGTTCATGAAGAAAAAGAGGGAGAAGAAGAAGAAGAAACATATAGTCTGTCTGTCTATCTGTCTGTCTGTTGTGTTCATGAAGAAAAAGAGGGAGAAGAAGAAGAAGAAACATATAGTCTGTCTGTCTGTCTGTCTGTCTGTGGGGGGGGGGGAAGACCAATGAAGAAAAGGGGATGACGCCATACTCTGTCTCCGTGCCGGTGTCTCTCTCTGTGTAATTGTACACGTTCTTTGCCTTCCTCAAGGACAACCACTCTCCCTACTCTTGATGTGTGCGTGCAGCCTTATAGGGCCATCGGTGCCTTCGATTCGGCCCGTTGTTTCGACAACAAGAAAAAGGGAGCGTGTGTCGACAAGGAAAGCAAGGAGGCGGGTGACAAAGCCACCGAAACTGACGCAAGCACAGGCGCTTGTGCCGAGGCATCCCCTCCAGACGGCACACAGAAGCAGACAGAGAGCGCCCCTACGCAGAAGGACGGCTCCTTCTGGTGGAAAGGTCTGTTGGCTGCCTGTGGCATGCCTGGGCCCAATCCCTCCGCTGGGGCCCCTGGTCCCTCTTCCTCTTCTGAGGTCCGAAAGTCCGAGCAGGGCTCTTGGGCTGACGACGTGCTTTGTCGTTTGGTGTTTTGCCTGAACGGTTTGGACTCCCCCTCTGTGTCTGAGGAAGCCAGGGGGAGTCTCTTCGAATCCTTTCAATGGGCCTGTGGGGAAGAGGGGGCAGCCCAACACAGATCCCTTCTCAATCGACTCACAAGGCTTACTGGTCGGTAGTTTCTTTTCTCCCATTCCATTTGGTGGGATTCGGGGGGTTGTTTTGTTTGTCTGCACGTCGTCTTTCTGGGTTGTGACAGCTCACTCTTTCAAACATTTGAATGTACATGTACGAACTGCAAGTTTCTCTCTTGTTTCCCTCTTTTTTCTCGAAGGCCCCTTTTCGGCCTTGACTTCTCCGAAAGGCGCTCTGAGAGAATCAAGAGGAGTGAACCTGCGTGACGTGTGTGTAATGACCTTCTCCCCCCTTCTCCCTGTCCTGCCCCTGCTTCTGCTCAGAGCCGAGCCTTGCGCTGGTTCCTCTGGGATCCAAAATCAGAAACGAAATCGCCTTCTTCAAAACCGTGGCCCAGCTTCTTGAAGTGCAGGAAGAGGAGGAGAGAAAGAAAGGATGTGAAGAGAACAAGGCAGAGACGGAGACAGAAAAGGGGGAGGATGAAGCTGCCAAAAACGAGGGACACGTACAATCTCCCTCTTCGGATGTTGGTGTGATTCTGTTGATAGGAGATTCTCACACAATCTCTCCAGCCTGGGGCACTCTCGAAGTCCCCTCTCGTCCTCCTTCTACCTCTGCTTCTCCCTTGCCCCCCCCTTCGGATGATCCTTTTCCCTCTGATGGGGAGGGAGGGGGTTCCTCGGTCTCTGTGTCCCCCTCAGCAAAGAGAGGGCGTACGTACGTCTCAGTTCCTCGACTGGTTACAGGTTTGAAGATCTGGCACTTGAGTGAGGCCGGGAGTATGTTCACAAAGCACGGGTGGGACGATGGGTGGGAGGCAGCGAAGAGTTGGGTGGGAGAACGGGGGGGGGAGGGAGACGGGAAATGCTGGAGACAGCATAGCGACTGTCCTTCCTTGGCTGCACTCGTCAGCATTGGTGAAATTGATTGCAGAGAGGGTGTGCATAGCGCCGTGCTGAAGGGAAAACCTGGGGTCAGTCTGTTGTTTCGGTTTTTCGCGTTTTTCTGGGCCAGCTAGCTGCTCTCCGAGAGAACATCATGACCCAAGCCAACATCCCAAAACAGACCGAGTGGGCCGAACAGGCACGCGGACAGTGTCAATGTGAAGGGATTTGAAGTTCCATTTCATTGAAACAACTTGTCATTTTGAATAAAGGGAAAAGGTTGAAGTTAGTTTCTCTGCATCCCAGGACCGCGCGGGCGCTGGTGGCTGCTTGTCCTCTTGTCTCTCCTTTCTCTGTGAATAACAGGGAATGGTGTCGGGAATACCTACTCTCACTTTCTCACTTTCTCCTTGCATGCATCTGCCTGCCTGTCCCTCTCATCTTTCTGTGCAGTGCGACAGTGTGTTCCAGGCTCTGTCCGGTCTCTGTAATCTCCTGAATGACCGCCTGACTGAGGTGAGTCGGTTGGGTCGCTGTGTTTCTCTGTCCCCAAACCCCCTTTGGCGCATGCCTCAAGGGCTCCCTTGCCTTTCTCAATCTGCTTCCTCCTCCCCTTTTTCTCTGCCCAAGTGCTCTGCGACTCCAACTTCCTTCCGAGAGTGTGGTGAACAGCTGCCGTCCATTGACACCTCATGCATCAAAAGAGAAGTTCTCTTCTGCGGAGGCCCCACTCATCCGCAACCATATGATAAAAGGATCCCAGAAACTGGCTTCATGTGTGCTTGGTGTATGCTGCAGTTGTCCGGGGCCCTCCCCTCTCTGCCGATTCTGGTCCACCCGGTTCCCCCCGTCCTTCCCCACTCACGGATCTTCGTCTCGGCATTCAACGCTATCCTTCAAGGAATGACTTTCGGAATGCGCCCTTCGAGAGGAAGAGACGAAAACAGAAAGCACCTGGCAGCCCGAGCGCTCCTCACTTGGGCCGGCACAACCGGCCCTGTTCTTTTGCCGCTTCCACCGATGACGGAAGATGCATCGGAGTCTTCCAGTGGACAGCAGCAACAGCCTTCAGAAAGGAGAGAGGGCGAGAGGGACACCAGAGACGGAGGAGAGGGAGGAGACGCGGGGGTCCGTCTCTCCGGAGAGGGTGACCTTCTTCCCTCTCTCGAGTTTGACGGCACTCACCTCCATCCATCGTATGTCTCCTCCCACCTGCTCAAGGGTGTCGCTGCCGTCCTTCTGAAGGAGCCTTACTCTTTTTCTGCCGCTGTCAGGGTGGCAGATGAAGAGAGCGAGGAAGAGGGTGAGTGTGAAGAGGGGGAAGGAGGGGAGGAAAAGAAGAGCACAGCTGAGAATGCCGAGGCTCCCGGTGTTTCTGCTGATGGAGAGGGAGAGGATGGGGCCTCACCCGCAGCTGCAGCCATGCAGCAGGTGAGCGCCTTGAGTCTCTCCATTCCAGAGCTGGCCTTCATGTTAGACCAACTGACCCGACAGTCTCAATAAGTCACAGTCAGCCCCAGCAGGAGGCTAGGCAGGAGGTACAAAGAGTGAGGAGAAGGCTACAGGGAGAGGGTGTCAAAGACAGAGGTAATGAAGTGAATGGTTTCAAGTTATCGTCCAGGTATGTCCAGGTTTGATGATAAACGGTACACAATTCAAAACTACAGTGGAAAATCATCTTGCAAAGCATTTCTAAAAAGTTTGATAACAGCTCTAGTAACAGCTAGCTTTTATATATATATATATATATATGTATGAGGTAGGATATTCATGATTGAAGATTAATTAATAATGATCACTGTGGCATATAAGTTTAGAATTCATCATCATCATCATACGCTATCGCTATCGGCCTATATAATAGGCGTCTCGCGTTTGGCAGAATTAATTAAATTAAAGAATAAGCTTAAAATTAAGCTAGTAAAAAGTTAGAAACTAAATTAGTTCTAGAATTAGTTATTAGTAAATACAAATCATCATTAACTATGAAACGTAGTATAAAACTTTAAAAACTGTATCAAAACTTAATTCTCAGACTCAAAAGATATCTAAAATTTTCAGTTGCCCTTCAAGTTCTTTCAAGCCTTCTCTCTCAATTTAAGCTTATCTCTTTCTCTAGCTCTTTCTGCATGTCTTGATTGCAAATTAACATGCAAACAAACTTATGAAATACAATATAAACGAGGCAAGCAGAGGCAGCCCATCTACAAAACTGCTAAACTTTATACACTAGCTTACGCTATAAGGAAAATAAGCGTACAGCAGGTTGATTTAGGCATCATTTAGCGCGCACGTGGCGGCACGCCGCCAAGCGCCTAGTTAAGCGCATACAGCAATAAGTCTCCGGAATAAGCTGGGGAATAAAATTTAAAATTAATTTATGCATGCACTAGTGTATGCAAAATATTTTGTCCATACAATATACGGAAAGTTTATTCTAATAAATGACTTACAGAACTTGAACTTCAAGTCTCAAAGTGCTGTTCAGATTGACAGTTGTTTTACGGTCAGCCGGGGAAGGTAATGACCCTCCTCTGTTAGGCCGGACCTCTGATCTCCCCTATAGTTCTATCTTGTTAAGGCCTACTTAGAGGGGTTGGCGCTAGTAAGTGCTTGCAGAGGTTTAAGGGTCTTCAGGGCTTGATATCGCTGGAGCGGTTCAGGTCGATCCCTAGTGACAGACTCGATCGATGTCAGGAGCATGGAGCTTTCTTGCGATTCAGCGATCGATCTGATTTCATAGTAGTCTTCCAGAAAGTCTTTCAGAAGTCTTTCATGTGATTTCGATCGAAATGCGACAGGCCAAAATCTGTATAGTACAGGACATTAACGTCCCGTCTCTTTTCTTGTTAATCCTTAAAAAGGCAGGTAGCGAGGATTGAACCTATGATCTTCTGTTTGTTAATGTTGTATATTAACCACTAGGTCATGAACGTAAGCGACACACACCATTCTCTTTTACTTAGCACTATTTTCGATTAAGTCAATTTATTTAATTCTCATTTTCTTTCTAGTCACGCTTTGATAACGTATAGCAGTACGGACACATAGAGGGAGACGCTCTGGCGGCCAGACATGCAGGAATCACCGGAAAGCAGCGGGCGATCGAGAGACTAACAAAAAAATATGAGGAAACAATTGATAATTTAGAGACGACCGAAGGAGCGTTAGGATGGGGAAGGAAGGAGCCGCAGAAGAAGATTGATAAAGTAAACAAAAAGAGCGAGGAAGCCCAAATCACATGCCGTTTCAGATCGATTTTCAGGCCGGAAAGCCAACGCGGATCCAGAGCCGTGGCTCGAACAACGAACAATCATGCAGCAGCGGCCAGGGCAACAGACTCTGGCGGGCCCTGAGGGCGGGGTCTGATACCTCAGCTTAGGCTGGGGAACGCCCCGCCCTGCTAGCTCTGGCGACAGATAGACATAGCGGGAAGGCCCTAGGGCGGAACATATCAATCAATCAATCAATCAATCAATCAAATTGTGTTTCCATCTTGTTCTGCATCAAAGACTAGAAAGGTCAGTACCAACTAATACCAGTAGATCTGTAGTATATCTTATTCGCTCGGTTGATCCTGGTGATCTAGCCGGTGATCCAAAACTTAGTCCAAAACCTGGTTGGTTGAATTATAATTTAAAGAACGCGTTAAATAATACTAATTTATATTAATATCATTAAGTAATATCCTATCTTTTAGAGCATGCACGCGCTAAGGGAGCATGCTAGTCATTTCTATAATTTAAATATATACTTACATCATTTTTTTAAAAAAACTTGAAAACAAGGACGAACCTGGGGACGAACTAGAACATGACTTATAAACTGCGCTAAAAGCTGAGTCAAATTTCATGGACTAGGTTTTTTTACCCATTATTAGCTAAATACCATGCAGCAGGCTCAATCTTGCAAAAAGCTAACATAAAAAGTTCTAGAAGAAAAGGTGTGATTTCACATAACCTGCAAGCCCGTTACTCGGTGCTTTGATAACAGACTGTGTCGAGATCCCGCTAAGCAAAGTCATGCCTGTAACCCTTCCTCTCTTTTTCTGCTAGTTCTTTTCAGTCTTTCCTTCCCTCCCGTTTTCTTCTTTCCTGTCTTTGTTCCTCTTTCTTCTTCCCTTTCTTCCTTCCATTCTTGTTCCTTGCCTCTTGCGTTCCTTCCTTGCTTCCCTTCCTTCCTTCCTTCCTTCCTTCCTTCCCTTCCCTTCCTTCCTTCCTTCCTTCCTTCCTTCCTTTCCTTCCTTTCCTTCCTTTCTTTCTTTCTTTCTTTCTTTCTTTCTGTCTGTCTTTCTTTCTTTCTCTCTTTCTCTTTCTTTCTCTCTTTCTTTCTTTCCTTCTTTCTTTCTTTTTTTCTTTCTTTCCTTCCTTCCTTTCGTTCGTTCGTTTCTTTTTTTCCTTTCCTTGTTTGTTTTACTTGCATTCACTTGTCGGCTTTCTTTTTTTTTCTTCTTCTCTTTGTTTTCCGTTAACTCTTCATCTCTGGGAACGAAGCAAGAAAGCTGGAAAGCTGTTAATCTGAACCTGAAGACATCAAGGGAACTACATCCCAAGCGTCTTCACCATTCACCGCTTCATCTCTCGCACGAAACCGCACCACCACTCCCCAGACCCACAGATATGACTACACACAAAAGGGGGCAGGGGCGCGATGGAGACACTCTCGAGTGATCGAAGGACAGACGTGACGGCCACGGGAGAGGTACTTGTCAACAGCGTAAACTCTCAAAGACAACCCGCGGTTTCCTGTGAAGGAAAAATCGATCCCCTTTGGGGTTCAGATCAGCTTTTCCTCCCTTCATGCTTCAGAATCCCCCTCCTCGCTTCTGCCCTTCTCTTCTGCCGACTTCCTTCTCACCGCCGTCCACACACACATACACACACACACAGAGGGACACACACGTACTTACTTACACTTATACTTACACGCACGGACGGACGGGAGAGGGAATGTGAAAGATGGAGAGCGCCAGAGAGATGGAGAGATACAGAAAGAAGCAGGAGCGCAAACTGACTGACACGCAGAGGAAAAGGAAGCAGAGAGCCCAGCAGAAGGGCCCACGACGACGACCGGACCCAAAGCCTGACAAGACAAGTTCAGGCCCGCACAAGGAATGCCGCCGGCCGGAGAGGAAGGGCGAGAAAAGTCCCCAATAACCACTCAGAAGCCGCGATGCACGTCTCCCTCCTCCATTCTGTCCCTGCAACCGTGCAGAAAAAGAAAGGGCAGCAGGGACAAGGGAAGAGAGCAACAAAAAGGCGCAAATGAATCAATGTAAATGATGAACAATTCAGCAGAAGGAAACGATTCTCTTCTTCTATTGCGTCCTAGTGATGTCCACCGGCTATCCAGCTTGATTTCTTTCCTTCGACAAAGGAGAATGAGTGCATGGGTTGGGAGGAACAGCACACAAGCAAAAGCAACACCAGTCCGTACGTCAGTCACGCCTCTAGCCCTTCCTCTCTTTTTCTGCTACTTCCTTTCTGTCTTTCCCTCCCTCCTGTTTTCTTCTTTCCTTTCTTCATTCCTATTTTCTTCTTCCCTTTTTTCCTTCCATTCTTTGCTTCCTTCCTTCCCTTCGTTCCTTTCTCTTTCTTTCTTTCTTTCTTTCTTTCTTTCTTTCCTTCCTTCCTTCCTTCCTTCTTCTTCTTCGTTCGTTCGTTTTTTTCTTCTTCTCCTTGTTTGTCTTACTTGCGTTCACTTGTCGGCTTTCTTTTTTCTTCTTCTTCTTCTTCTCTTTGTTTTCCGTTAACTCTTCATCTCTGGGAACGAAGCAAGAAAGCTGGAAAGCTGTTAATCTGAACCTGAAGACATCAAGGGAACTACACCCCAAGCGTCTTCACCATTCACCGCTTCATCTCTCGCACGAAACCGCACCACCACTCCCCAGACCCACAGATGTGACTACACACAAAAGGGGGCAGGGGCGTGACAGAGACACTCTCAAGCGATCGAAGGACAGACGTGACGGCCACGGGAGAGTACTTGTCAACAGCGTAAACTCTCAGAGACAACCCGCGGTTTCCTGTGAAGGAAAAATCGATCCCCTTTGGGGTTCAGATCAGCTTTTCCTCCCTTCATGCTTCAGAATCCCCCTCCTCGCTTCTGTCCTTCTCTTCTGCCGACTTCCTTCTCACCGCCATCCACATACACACACACATACACACACACACAGAGGGACACACACGTACTTACTTACACTTACACTTACACGCACGGACGGACGGGAGACGGAATGTGAAAGATGGAGAGCGCCAGAGAGATGGAGAGATACAGAAAGAAGCAGGAGCGCAAACTGACTGACTCGCGGAGGAAAAGGAAGCAGAGAGCCCAGCAGAAGGGCCCACGACGACGACCGGACCCAAAGCCTGACAACACAAGTTCAGGCCTGCACAAGGAATGCCGCCGGCCGGAGAAGAAGG